>APFE030163665.1:0-15796 GCA_000404065.3 Pinus taeda
GAGTTCCATTAACCAGATGTAAGTCACTTTCGTATTTTTGGAAGTGAAGCATGGGCCCATATTCCAGATGAAAAGCATAAAGCTTTAGAACCTAAGAGTGAGAAATGTACTTTTGTTGGATATTCTGAAGATGTAAAGGGTTATAGACTTATTCCATTTAAGTCCAAAAATGTTATCATTAGAAGAGATGTAAAATTTGATGAAAATAAATCGGCCTGCGAGCCTAGTCCGGCGGATGTGGCACCTCTTCCTATCTCTTCTACTTTTGAAAACATTTCTTCTTCAGATGATGAAAGTGAGGATGACAATCCTCCCCCACCTTCTCAAGATCCTCAACTTCCAAGATGGGTCTGTGCTACTCGAGATGCAGCAGGTGATCTTGCCGGTGATCCTACAGATCAGCGACGTACACGTTCTCAGTTTGAAGAGCCTCTTCTTTACTGGCTCAAGCTCCAGTAAATCATGATCCTGACACTTTTGCAGAAGCTTCAGGCCATCCACATTGGGAAGCAGCTATGGATGAAGAATATCATTCATTGTTGGCAAATGATACATGGGATCTTGTTCCTCTACCAAAGGGACGCAAACTTGTTAGATGTAAATGGGTTTACAGAACCAAGTATGGACCAGATGGGAAAGTTGATAACATAAAGCTCGTCTTGTTGCTAAGGGATTTTCACAGGTTGAAGGCATTGACTACACTGAAACCTTCTCCCCTGTTGCCAAAATGAACTCAATCCGCCTTGTTCTTTCCCTTGCTGCCTCTTTAAAATGGGAAGTCCATCAGATGGATGTTAAATCTGCCTTCTTGCATGGGGACTTGCATGAAGAAATCTATATGGAACAACCCATTGGCTTCATCCAAACAGACTCCAGCCTTGTATGTCGACTTAAGAAATCTCTTTATGGTCTCAAGCAAGCTCCTCGGGCTTGGTATGCCAAAATGGATAGCTTTCTTTTAGAATCTGGCTTTTCTAGGTGTTATTCTGACAATACTGTCTACACCAAGAAAGTGGGCAACTCTCTTATCATCCTTGTTCTTTATGTTGATGATCTTATTCTTACTGGTAGTGATCCCAACCTTATAAACCATGTGAAGTCCAGCCTTAAAAAGAAATTTGAAATGACAGACTTAGGACACTTACACTATTTTCTCGGTCTTCAAGTCTTGCAATCCAAGGAGGGTATTTCCCTTTCCCAGTCCAAGTATGCTTGTGATATTCTTCGTCATTTTCACATGGAAGAATGTAAGCCAGCCCCTTCTCCCTTTCAGTCTGGAGTCAAACTTTCAGTCTCTTGTACTTCTCCTGAAGTTGATGCTACCTTATACCATCAACTTGTAGGGAAACTCTTGTATTTAACCCATACTCGTCCTGACCTTTCCTTTGTTGTTGGCCTTGTTGCTCGTTTTATGCAAAACCCCCGTGAAAGTCATTGGAAAGCAGCTAAAAGAATACTTCGTTATGTTCTAGGTACAGTACAGTTTGGGATTCATTACAGTGCCAAAGAAGCTCCTCTATTAGTTGGTTTCACTGATTCTGATTGGGCTGGTGACCCTGATGATCGGAAGTCTACTGCCGGTTATGTCTTCACTCTTGGTTCAGGACCTATTACATGGGCTTGTAAGAAACAGGATGCCATTTCTCTTTCGTCAGCAGAAGCAGAGTATCGTGGTGCCGTGGAAGCTAGTAAGGAAGCCTTGTGGCTTCGTCAGATCCTATCAGAATTGGGCTTTGAGCAGCAGCATCCGACTACACTTTGGTGTGATAATCAAAGTGCCATTCAGCTTTGCAAAGATCCAGTTCAGCATCAGCGCAGCAAACACATTAAACGTCACATGCACTTCATCAGAAAGCTCATTCATGACCATGTTCTTGAAGTGCAATATTGTTCAACAGATGATCAGGTTGCAAACATCTTCACAAAGGCTCTCACAGAGGCGAAGTTCACTAAACTTCGATATATGCTTGGAGTCCAGGAAGTTGTCACTAAGGGGGGATAGGCTCTAGTGCCTCCTTCCTTCTCCTATTATGTCATATTTGGAAATCCTTCAATCCTATCCCAAGTTGTTCTTAAGGGGGGATGTTAGGATATTCCGACACATAGGAATAGTTAAGTTCAACTTGGTCTAGTATAGAGTTAGGTATAGAGTTAGGTAAAGTGTGTTTCTTTACCGTTGTACATTTTGTAACTTAAAATCCGACAGTCACGATATGTAGTGATCCGTCGGTTCACTCTCTCCTCGGTATTACCGACACTTGATCTGTGGCTTGACACCCGATTGGTCCATGAATTCTATTTAAAGCGCATGGAGGGTCATTTGTAGGTTAACAGTGCATGAGAGAAGCTTATGTAAATTTTCATTCTTTTATTAATAAATTGCCTGTAGTAGCCACGTTGGCGCAGGCCGTGGACTCTTTCCCTCTCTGAGGGTTTTAACCACGTCAAAATACTGGTGTATTGATCTGTGATCTGTTTGTGAGCGGTGTCCTTTTGGTGTTCTGTCTGAGGAACTTACCCTGTAAATTCCTACACATGGCACATTCTATATATTGTATGCAAACCATTTGCAAAGCAATTTGGTTGGTTGGCTTGTAACTTCTGGGGGACTGTGGGAAAGAAACTTTGTTTCTACACTGTATATTTTTATAGAGAATTAATGGAAGGGAGCGGCTCTGTTTCATGAGATTCATGTGGTTGTGAGTATAACAAATGTGTCTCTTATGTTTCATATGTATCTTGTTATGTTTCATAGTTCATTTCATATTCATTTCTAGTGAAATTTTCTGAGTGAGATTAGGTAGAATTCAATTTTATTGCTCTACCTGTGGGAAAATTTCATGCACAGAGTTCACTCTTCTATTGAAAAGGATTCATGTTGTCCATGCCCTTTTCACCCTCTTAATCAGTCTCTCCATTCCACCATATCTTAAAACTAAATTTCTATGCTTTCCGCTTACCTTGCCTCACGAAATAATCTGTGCCTTTATGTTAAGTTCTCTGTTCATTGAGGTCCAGTGGTCCCATAACATCCCAAAAACACAGTCATTCATAAAAATCACTCCTTATTTTCATTTTCACTTACTATCCTAAGATAAATAGTTCGTTTGAAAGTCATCTCAGTCCTTTTCGTTTCATCTATTCACTGAGTGCGACTCGGAGAGAGCCCTCCCCTATTATGGTAGGGCTAGCTACTAGACTGAGCGTGGTTTGTGGTTACCCTGAATTTTGCCTTCTTTCAGCCTGAGGTAGATTTAGGTGCTAACACTTCTATTGCCATTTAGGCAGATCCATTAACAACATGGTAGAATTAATGGCTATGGAGCAGAGCCTAGAACTCCTAGTGCAGGATAATCGATAAATTGTGTTTATCGAAGCTGACTCTAAGTTAATCATTAACTCAGTAAAAATAATTAGTTGGGGCATGGATTTGGATAAGGTTTCAAAAGATTGGAGGTTGATCCAGGTCTTTCAACAGATCCATCTCCATCTCAGCGGCCTATGCATGGTAAGTTTTAATCATGTGAGAAGGAAGGCCAACAAACTGGCGAATTTACTCGCTAATCAAGGAGTGAACTGTACCACTAACAGGGTCGCGATGGGTTGGCAAGGGTTGCCTAAGAATGGTCTTAAGGAATAGTGTTGTTGCCAAGAAGATGAAGATATGATGGTGTATCGTAATAAACCCATGGAGCCTGTGTCCATATAATTTGGTTTCGTTATGAGTTGCTGTTTTTTCCTCTTTTTGTTCCTTCTTGTGTTACTCGACAGATTCTGCTACCTAGATAGTTGGCTAGAGGGTTGGGGTTTTACTTTACATGGGTTAACAAATGAGTGCAGAGGGGATGGCATGAGAAGTTGGAACCTGGGCTTTTGCGGCGGACAGAATATACTTGATTCTCTTCACAGGGACGTAATTCCGCCTGCAGAGTGGTTTTTGGTTTATCGAGATGCTCTCAAGCTGGAAATAGTTTTTAAGATTTGGGAGTGATCCCACTCAGCACGCTACACGTGGCCGAGGCATGGGTACAAATACCGCCATCATCGCTCGCTAAATAGCAGTGCTTTAGACTCGTGTAATATGGTCCTCGGCCGTCGGATCAAGCACGACGGATCTACGGTTAAAAATCATCGATCTTGTCAGTGGGTCCATAAAGTTAAGTGGTGGAATTTTAGGCAATTTGACATCTTCCTCTGCTGTCAGATCAGGCTTGGAGGATCTACGGTCAGGAACCAGCATGCTTTTTAGTGGGTCCATACTGTTAATTGGCGGGCGTCTTGGCAGTGGGATGTCTTCCTCGGCTGTTGGTTCGGGCAATAATTTTTGAGGATGTTAGGTATTTAATTGGTATGAGGGTTAGTCCTCCATTTGGATTTTGGTGGGTCGAATGCTTGGCCTTGGTATTGTTTGGCATTTGAGAGTTTTGATGTTTTGTGGGTAGCGATCAGAGTTTTTTTCCTTAACTCGATGCCCTTGGTTTTTTAGAGAATAGTTTTAGCTTCATCCATGGATCCATTTGGATGGTTGTATTCTATGTAAATTATTTTCCGATTTAATGATAATGAAGGTAAGACTCTTGCTTTAGCAAAAAAATAACTTCATTTCATTAATATCAAAGAATTGAAATATGCTTACATACAAAATGGAAATAAACTAGCTCAGGTTATTGTAGTTTATCTCTAAGGAGATATGTGGTAGCTACATGCCTTTGAGCTGTGTTACAATGAGACTTGAAGGAATATTTATTATTAAGAAATAGTTGAAAGCCATAAAGATCCAAAAACCTAGCCCTAGGAGATGAAGCGCCAAAACTATTGGCCTCATTTGGGTAAATTGGTACATCAACTTCATGTGGTTGTAACTTTGGCATACAATCTATGTTTTATGTGAGACATACCTTGTTAGAAAGATCTATGATAGGACTACAAATTTCCACTTCAAACATTTTGCTCATTTTTGAAAAAAATGTCGTTTAGGGCCTGAAAATGGCTTCAGAAGTTTAGGACTCGAAAAACTGCCAGAAATAGTAAACGGTGCTACAATTAAGGAAACTGAAAAACTAAAAGAAACAGTGGTGGGGGTCCAAGTGGAATAGGTGGTTGGCCACCAATATCTGCCTGGATTAGAATACCACTATCTATAAAGAATAATAAAAGAAGCTATAGAAATAGAAAAAGGAACAGAACACATGTAAACCATTACTAAAGAAAATAAATAATACTCATGATGAGTTGACTTAGATAAAATATTATAACACATGACTATTAATAACTTAAAACAAATTATTTCTAGAGCATCTCATTAATAAATTGTGATCCCCTGATGATGGACTCACTTTGATGTACAAAACGTTGGGTTTAAAAAGCATAAACAGGTTTTTCCAATTGTTTTTTTTTGGAAAAAGATTCTTCATCCCTTTTAATTTTTTACTCTTAGGTCCTATTAGATACAATGATGTCTACGACATATGCATAATCGAATAAAAGAACATAGGTATGTCAAATTAACTCCCTTTGTGCCAAAAATGGCCCTATTGTGTCTTTTCTTCAATTTTATTTCTTTTATGGTCTATTTCATCACACCTTGTTTCTTAGATTTTTCTTTTAGAGTGATGGTATATGTCACTATTTCCATAGAGTAAGGATGATACCAAAATGTGACAACAATTGTTGTGGAATTAGCATGCTACATAATTATCTAAACTTATTCTAACTAGTGAAATAGAATTAAGCATCTGAAAAGGGACCTTGGATGGCTAGGTGTCTTCTTGATCAGATATAGATGAACACTAAGGTTATCCACCATCCATTCTCCATGTTACCATATATTTTGTTTCCCATGAGAATAGTTAATTTAGGGAATGTAAGGAACCTCTCCTGTAGTATATTATGCCTCCCAAGTTCCATAGAACTTGGGCTAACAATAAATATGAACAATGTATATTAGAAAATCCCTCGAAATAAGAAGTATGTAAACGTGCCATCACCTATCTAGCTAAAACTATATTAAATACCTAACTAAGGAGGGGGCCCAAAATCCTTAGGAAAGGAATTTGCTAAAATCACAACACCCTTATATTATCAACACATTGGATGCATAGGAAATGAAAAGGAATGATTACATCAAAATTTTGTATTAACATATATCAATGTATAATCTTAAGAGTATCCTCTCCTCTCAACTACCATCTGGATCAAGTAGAGAAAGGGTATTTGTACAATATTTTAGTTTCTCTGTTTAACAAGGAATCATCATACAACCATTATAATATTATATTCTTAGGCTATTCCCTCTTCATTACAAGAAAAATGTTAAAATATGGGAATGTTGACTCACTCATTCAACATGATATATTGGATATCAATTAAGAAACTTGTTGCATGGAAAAACTTCTTTGTCCTTAGCTTATTAAGTAGCAAGTGTTCGATTCCCTTGTTTTGTAGCCATTTAATGGCAATGGTAATTTTGGTGGTTGGGCTATATTGAGATATTAAAACTATATAGGGAGTTATAACAATCACTTTGATAGTCAGTGTGTCGTAACATTAGAACTTAGGATATGCGTTGTAGCATATGGTGCTGCAATAGCATTGCTTCACTTATTTTGCAGCATAAGTTGTTGTAGCTTCATTTATTTAGTAAAGTTGCAACATAATGTGTGGAAATATAGATGCTCTAACTCCAGTGTAGGATCGATAATGGTGTTGCAACAATAAGAAGGTGTTGCAAAAATGTAAGGGCATTGCATTATTGATATGTTGGAAGCGAAATAATGGTGTAGTAGAAATGCATAGGTGTTGTAGTAACACATAGGTTTTGTAACAACAAAAATGAGTTGCATCATTAAATCATTAATTCTTCGCCGATGCCTGCAAGGGTACCTTGGTCAAAATTTCATTCTTGTGGGAAAAATGCATTATAATATGGTATGTAGATGGGAAAAAACTATAAAAACGATGTTTAGTGAATGTTGAAAGGATGCAAATTTGGGCTCCTATTAGAAGCCAAAGACTCAAACTTATCCCTAGTTTTAGGGTTTCCTCTTTTATAACATGGGGTTGAGGGTTCCTTATTTTCATAAGGGATTGATTGAATCCATTCAAATCCTTTTGAGTTGGCTTCTCTAAAGGAGGATCTTTTTGGATCATAGGAAAATATTGAAAAAGATGGTCATATGTACTCATGATAGTTTTCGCACTGAAATGGATATGTTCATAGTCTATTAATTCATTCAGGTCTCTTTTCTTATAATTTAAATATTAATAAAAAATTCTACAATATGAGAAACATTAATGTAGATGCAATTCTAGAAATATGAGTTGTATTTTCCTTTCTTTGTGACTTTAGATGCTTTAACAAAATGGCATATAGAATTGCTAAGTCCTAGTAAGGTCTATTCTTCTTGGCACTCTTTTGGAGGAGAAAAAAAAAGATGAAACCACACTAGCGCCACAAGGAAGTCCTCTTTCTCTGGGATATATTGCTCCTTCCAAAATCGCATGAAAAATCCCACATTATTTAATAAACATGCCCCATCCTTAAAGAACCTTGTTCCTTCCTCCTTATTAGAAAAAAATATTTAAAGAATCCATTAGTCCATAAATCCAAATGTATTTGTCCATTTGGATTCCGTTTGCTCTAGATCCACCAAATCATATCCTTTTCCAAGGGCCACATTCCTATGAACTTGTAGATCAAAACATAACCCTACATATATTGTATATGTTCTACAATTTTGTTTTATCTAACTTCATATTTTAGATCCTAAATAGCATTTGGTAGGAAACATCCATGTTTTTCATTATGTTATTAAGCCCCTAATGGTGGCTTCTCTTATTGAGGATCTTGCTTACTTTGCCCTATCATGTTCTCATTTGGTTGTGAGTGGTGAGATATTTGATAGAGATTTCCCACTGACCTTGCGGCACAACTATCCTCCAAAACAACATTCCTATAGAAGAGGGCCAACTCTCATATGACTATATTATCCATCAATGGAATAAGAGAAAATCCCTAAACATTGCAAACACGAACCATAGAAAAGCGATTTTTTCTCTTTCTCTTAACATGAAAGTAAAAAGGCATTAATAAGCAAAAAAATACTTAAATATATTATATATGTGAGTCAAAGAGAGAGAAGGAAATAGAGTGATGTCAATTGTTACAGTGAAGATAATGATTAAAATTCACATGAAATAGGATATAAATCAATTAAAAGTAAAAAAAAAAAACAAAAACTTATAGTGAAAACATTTCAATGGTATAACGCTTTGTATGAAGCAGATGTATAGTTCCTTCTATGGCAAACATGTAGAGAACTAATGTTATTTTTGATGAATATTTGAGGAGGTTTTTTCGCTCATCCATGTTGTGTGTGTGTGTGTGTGTGTATTTTCTGAGGTATTTATATGAATGCACACTACAATGAATTAATTTTATATGAAATTAATATTTATGTTTAGGGGAATAGATCCTAAAGTGAATTAAATTTATCTATGGTGAATACATGTATAATTTTTTCTAGTCGCACATTCTATGGTGAATTAATTTTAGTTGTAGTGAATATTTGTAGAAATTTTTTAGGCATATATATGGTGAATATTTATGACAATCAAGGTCTATATATGTAGTGAAACTTTTCATATATTGTTTTTTGGAATATAGCCTACAATGAATTGATTTTATCTACAATGAATATTTTTGGATATTGTTTTGGGCACCGTCCTTCGGTATATCTATAGAAGACTTAATTATTTGCAGTGATGTTTGTGTTGATTTTTCTAGAGTACATCTTGGAGGGAATATGTAATGAATAAATTCTATCTACACTAAATATTTTAGGTGTTGAAGAAAATTATCTATTGAGGTATATAGTTTATAATATACAACATTACATAGAAAATAAATTTGCAACAATAAATTTGTAAGAAATTTCTAGTAATATCATCAACCTATCACAATCCACATGTATCAGTTCCCTTTATTTATATTACTTATTGTTATTTACAATGTTTAATAATGAGCATGTTATCACATATGCCAAATCCTCAACCTAACAAGGGGGGTCAAGAAAAGTCACCTTAAAAATATTTATGATCATATCCATTCACTAGAAAGAAAAAAAAAAGAAAGGGAATCAAAATATAAAGTAGGATTAGTTACAATGATTGACACCAAATTCAAATTGTTAGAGAATAAAGTATTAGGACTTGAAACTCAACTACATAAAAATGGAATATAGGCTACAAGAAATGGAAATTAAAAGCCACTCAATAATTGAAGAAAATTGCAGCTTGAGAGATGAGATTAAAGAGTTAAAAGAAAATTAAATAATGATTTTTCCTTGAGTAGCATAGAAAATAAATTATATATCAAACCCATCAAATAGGAAGTAAAAACAATATTTGAGTTCGATCATGAACACAATAAAAGATGCTTGAAACTTGTAATTTCTAGTGAAAAATAGTAGAAAGATGATGATGCACTAGCAATAGTGAAAGAAGAACTAAAAACTAAGTCAGAAATTGAAATAACTTACATCGTAGAAGCAAGAAGGTAGGAAAGACACTCAAGCATAAAGATAGATTGACTATGTGTTAGAGTAAGTTGTAGTGACTATCAATTTGGCATACTTAATAAATCTCCAAGCTCAAAAGGGACCTGAATATCTATACATGAAGACCTCATTATGACAAACCAAGATGAATTAATGAAGAAGGTTCAAACTTTAAAGGAATAGAGAAAGGAAGGAAAATGGGAAACAATTAGAAATAATAAATCTATTATTAGGGATATATATCAAGAGAATAATAAATAGGAATTTCGAATAATTTGAATCCTTTTTTGAAACTATCATGACTTTCAATGGCATAATGGTCCTATGTTAAGTTGGATCTAGAGTGAAATTGATATTATTTTTTTAGTTTAAAGTTGGGAGCATGGTGAGTCTATGGTTCCTCACATATATGGATTTATTTTATGGTCAGTGTGGAACAATATTTTTTCTCATAGAGATACCAACAATATTGTTTCTCATAGAGATACCAAGGGAATACTCTATTATATAGAAAATAAGGTTTCTCCTCATTCTCAACTTCATAATATAGAACCTCTAAATTAGTGTATTTGGATTGAAATATTTGAAATTAGCGCTAAGAGGATTTATATCACAATTTGTTATTTTTCACCTATCAACTCTACCTTTATAGGAAAGATAATCTAAACAAAAAAAAATCCATAATAATACCCTTGAGAAAGATATTCATAGTCACATGAGAATAAGGGAATGGATTTGGGGATGCAATCAAGCACAAATATGTTGTGGGAAATCTTGTCCACCTTACCACTACGAGGCTAAATAATTCATCTTTGTTTGGATTATTTTTAGGTTTATGCAAAAATATTTTGAATGAAAATGGTTTTAATGAAAAAAGGGTTATGAAATATTTAAAAATAACTCAAAGATTTTGGACTGAAATATTCCAATGTTGATAACTTCGGCTTGATTAGATATTCTAATACAGAATCTGATGGGGACAAAAATAATGGAGTGGACTTTTTTTTTTAACCCTATACAAAAATTACCTGCATATGAATTATAAAAATAGAAAATAAACAATGGAGATAACATAAAACGTAAAACATATATACACAAAGATTTTTTCTTGGATCCCAAAACTAGGACTACCAGATTGATTTTTCATTACATTATTTCAGTGTTACAACCACGAGGGCTTCATATGGGGAGAAATACCATACCACGTGCATTCATATTGGGGGATATATATTGAGGAAACAATGACATAATATATTGAGGATATAATACGGGGTAAAGGGATTTTATATTCGCAGGTATAAAAAATGGAGCTCAAACTCAATGAAAAAATATAAAGCGGTATAAAACAAGTTAATGAAAAATGGATACCTACAATATCTAGTGGAAGTAGGGGTTTTTAAATTGGGAAGGTGTATTGGGTTCATATCGGTAGGGGGTTAAGTAATGTGATTTTTAGAGGTGTTTTCCAATATGTAGTCAAATTAAGGGTATTATTTACAATTCCATGAACGTACGTGATATGCCATACGTTCATTAAATGAATCCCAGATGGTTACAACACATATATATACATGTCAAAGCATTCATAAACCACAATCCATTAACCATAGATTAGAACATAACTGTAGTTCCCTTGACTGGATGTACATGATACCATGGTTAGAAAACCATCATGCCCAAAACCATGTACAAAACTCATTCAAAAAATCATAGGTAGCTCCGGTCACCTAATATAGGGTCCAAAAACAAAAATTCTCGGGGTTCTACCCCATACCCCATAGAGGGGGGTTGTCGTTCCCCTCAAACCCCTTGATAGGGGGGGTTGTCACCCCCCTGTGACAGCCCATTGACCCGGTGCGACAAAAGGGGGGTTCCTGCCCCCCCCCCCTTGTTGAAGAAAATGTAACTAGGTTTGGTTTTCATTATAAATTGTAATTATAATATTATGAAGAAAATTATTATTCCTTGCATCATGAGTTTCATGAGAAATATGTGTTTACCATAGGTAAAATACTTCTTCTTGATGTCTTTAGGAGTTTATGTTTCATCATAAGTATTATGAAAGTCATAAGGTCAAAGGTTTACACTCCAAGAAAAGTATCACTATCCTCGTGCAAATGCACTCTACAAAATGCAGCGGTATCCTTGATATGTTGGCTTAGATTCAAGGCAATCCTGTCGGCTGAATACACCATCATTGACCCATATATATAAGGTGTAACATGGAGTCAATTGAGACAAGTATTAAGATTGATTCATATATTACAGTTAGAGAAGAAGGAAATGAATACATAGTGAGCAAGGTAATATCTCAAAAGTGTCAAGTTCTCAGAAGTTTTTTCTCAGAATACATAGAAAACGTTTCAAGTTCTCAAAAGTATGTAATCCATCCACGGTGATATATATTGGAAGTCTGTAAGCCATCCAATGTGATGAATCTCGGAAGTCTGTAATTCATCCACTATGATATATCTCAAAACTCATTAAAGAACTATGCAAATATATAAACAATGATTGCGTTCAATACAAATTTCGGTGGTGGTCTACCATTATCACTATTGTACGGAATGACATAATCAAATAACTATGGAATCCAAGCGAAGAAAGTGTGAAAGGCAGTGACTAGACAATGAAGGAATAAGGAGGAGTGCAATGATATAAAGACAATGAATTGTAGACCAAACAAAGCATAGGATAGTGAGAAACATCTTGGAGGTAACCTTGTGTCTATTTTTTCAAGGGTCTTGGTATTCATAATCTAAATATCTATAAGATGAGATTTAACGGTTTTAGTCACAAGAGGAGAGGTTTTTCCCTACCTTGGA
Organism: Pinus taeda; assembly: GCA_000404065.3. NCBI lineage: Eukaryota > Viridiplantae > Streptophyta > Pinopsida > Pinales > Pinaceae > Pinus > Pinus taeda. Next base: position 12,383 of record APFE030163665.1, read on the forward strand.
GCCAACATCTTGTGTACTTGTTCTATGGTTGATCTTGTATTTTTATAATTGTTTGATGATTGAAGAACACTAAGATAACAAAGTTAAATGAAGAAGAGAACACAAATTGTTATCAATAAGTATGACAATAATCACTAAGGCATTAATTTCCCTAGATTCTTCAACATGGTATCAAAGTTTTGTTCATGAAGAGCATGAAGGAGATCAACTATATCATGGAAATTCTTGTGAGGAAGTGGTCATCCCAGTGAAGAGTCACGATGCCTATATATCACAGTATCGGTTAGAAGGGTCTCATTGCTATCGCAATCAACATTGTCTCGGAAGAAGTGTATGTATCACAGTCACAGAGGAAATATCTACAATATAGAGATGTCTATATCACAACCTCAATCTTAAGCATATCACAGTCTTAGAAGAATAACTATATGTCACAATCCCGGATATGATGAAAACACAATGCTATTCTAGTCTCGAAGCAGTCATGAGGATGTGGTGTCAATAAAATGAATGCCACTATAAATTCAGAAATATGAATTATGCCACTTCAAAGGCATCACCTTCACGTAATTCATAACACGAAAACAATCATAGAACTCTCCTTATCTAATGCACCACAATTTTGATAATACTTCAGTCTTAGCCCATGATGATGCTCTAGTCTCAGCCTATGGTGATGCTACAGTCTCTGCCTAACCTCGAGATACCATAGTAATAAAGGTCTCATTGATTTAATGTCATCATAGTTATATGAAATGATCCTCTAAATATCTGAAGTAACCAAGTAAGTATTAAAGTAACGAAGTCAGAGGTACATATGAATCTCTAAGATTAGCTAGTTTAATTTGTAACCTTTAGATAGTCCATGTGATTCTTAGAAAGTAGTTTAGATATGAAATAAATTAAATTTATCCTATATATTCTAGGAGAAATCTAACTTGAAAAATGAATGCATATTAATTGCACCACTATTTTGCTTGAAAGAATGTACTGTGGGCTAATATTAACTATTCTACAGAAAGACTTGCTAAAATATTAAGGAGTCTAAAGGAAGGTATCACAAAGGTTTTTCAAAAGTCACAGGTATGTCTCTATTATAAATTTTTGTTATTCCCTTTGTGAAATCCTATCTACACTACTAACAATCATATTGTTTAGCTCTCTTGAATCATAAAAGATTATTGTTTGAGCTAATTCATCATCAGATGAATCTACCACCCTATTCATCTCTAAATTGTTTAAATGAAAAGAACCTTAAAGGTTCTCTGGAAACCCTAATGTAAGTGAATATTGATAGGATGTCAATCCATAAAAATTATTAAGGATATTGATGATAAATTTTGCTACACTGATTGACATAAATTCATGATGTGTGAAACCCTAAACCTAATTAGGGCTATCAATGAAGAAATTTGTATGCTAGTTGATTTATTGATAATGTCATATTCGAGTTTTTTATATGATCATGGAAGCTCTAACCTATTAAGGTTTAAATCTTGAACCCTTGAAGTTCTGATAGAATAAGGATTTTCTTTGACAATGAATCAAAATCCTATGTTTCGGTTAGGTCTACAACCAAGATTCGTGTCATAAAAAGTCTTAGGAATGAAACCCTAGGTACATGTTTCTTTTCCTAGCATATTCTTGCTCAATGTATTGTCTAACTATATAATGTGTCTATACATGATAGCTGTCTCCTACAAATACGCAATGATCAAATTTTATAAAGATTAGGGAATCTAGGGTTTCATAGTCAATCCCTACTCGAAGCTTGAAATTTCTAGGATGATGATTGAAATCTATGGGTTGTAACTAAATCGTAGTAAGATTAAACTATCTACTATGTGTATTCATCTAAATATGTGAATTATGTGCTGAGAATTTATAGATGGAAAATCTAGGGTTTACCTCAAACCATAGTAAGAAACTCTCTATAGATTTTGATAATTGATTGAAAATATAAGGTTTACATCAAAGCCTACTAGAAGAAATCATGCTGAAAAGGTTAAGGGTTTATCGAAAACTCTAGTAGATAGTCTATCATATGGTTTCTCAAGTTATCTAACCATAATTGCATTGGTGATATGACTTAGGGTTTGTATCAAACCTAGTCTAGATGATTGAAGTAATTAAGAGTGTAATCTCTTGTTCATTATGAAAATTATAAATGCTTCCGCTACTATAAAGTTTTTGTTATGACCAATTCATGGTTCTACAGAATTGGTTTTTACTTCTTGTCTAAGTCGTGTAGGTACATTGGTAAATAAGCTAGTAAAATATACTCTTTTGGTTGATGATAAGTTTGCAATTAGGTTTCCCAAGAATTCCAAACTCCATTATCAAATGAACCACATCAACCTAAAGTATCATTTGATTCAATATCATGTAGAGGCAAATACTGTTCATTTGATACATTATTCCAAAAATGAAAATTTGAGATCATCTTCACCAAGGTCCTTAGAAGGAAAAAAATTCAAAAGTTTAGAATCATGCTTAGATTCACAAGAACCCTTACTGCTTAAGGGTATTAGGGAGGCTTTGAACACATAATCCTCTGGGATTGTTATGCCATTGCAAATAATTTTTACAAAATAAATAGCTATATGAAATGAGGAGTGACAAGAAAGACTAATACACCATCATAGAAGGAGAAATGAATAGACACCCTCTTTATATATTCACTTGTGAATAATAAAATATACACAAAAGAGAATTTAATCTCAACTAATGAATAATATGAAAGTGAATTCACACTACCTTTATGAAGATATTCTTATACACAAGTAACCTTTACAAATTGTGTCAATTCTTAATTAGACACATAATCCATTGGCATTTTTGTATAATTCTAAATAATTTGTAAAAAATAAATAAGTAGATGAAATGAAGAGTCACGTGGATGACCAAGAGACCTTCATAGAAAATGAAATGAATAAACTCCCTCTTTGAATATATTCACCTTTGAGTAATGAAATATACACACAAGAGGAGTTAATATTTATCTTGACAAATCAACGGATAATATGAATGTGAATACACACTACCTTTTTGAAGATATTCTTCAAAACTAGTATCCCTTATAAATTGTGTCAACTCAATGTTTAAATTATTTTTTTCCATTTTTTAAATACTCAAAAAAATAATATACAATATAGCATTTTATTGTATTGTGATGGTTTGATATATGAAATGTGTTGAAATTTCTAAAATTTGGGTAATGAATATATAGTTATGTTGACTACATCATTTTTTTGTGTAGAGGATTTGGGGCATGCATTTTGTGATGAATTAGTTTTATTTGTGGTGGATATTGTTTTGGACATACATCTCGTAATGAATTAATTTTATTTGTATTGATAATTCACAATGGATTTTCGTAGTACATCTTATATTGAATATCTACAAGAATGTGTG
>APFE030163666.1:11848-35046 GCA_000404065.3 Pinus taeda
CACTGTCCTAGAAGCCTTCACCATGAGTTTGGAAGTCATATATCACATTACTTTGGAGAAATTTTCAAACTAGCTTCGAAATCACTGAACTAGGAGTTTTCGTAGCGCGCTACGAAACCCCTGTAGCAGCCTGTTTTAGCAGAAAAACTTTGTTTTCTGCTTTTACTAGTCAATTTCTAAAAGCTTTCCTGAGCAGCTGAGAACTTAATTTTGGAAAGTAAAAGAGGCTTTTATTACTAACCTTCTGCACTACAAAAACCTCTTTCATTTTCTTCAAATTTATTCTGAGGTCGGAGAAATTTATGGTTAAACTTGCGCTACGAAACTGCTGAAAGTCAAGCTTTGTCTTTGGGTTTTAGCAGTCGTTTTCAAGATCCGTTTCTGGTCACATGAAAGGGTATTTTGGAATTCTGAAGGAGGTTTATCGTTATCAACTCTCCTAATACAATAAATTATCTCAATTTCTTCATAAGTGTTTTCAGTTGGGAGATACTAAGCTTTCATTGAGACCCTACTTTCAGAAAACGGATTTTTTCCTGTTTTCCACGTGTTTTTCAGGGACAGATTCTGAACAGCTGGAGGAATGTTTTAAAAAACCAGGAGAGGTTTTCGTTCTAGACAACATGGGATACAAAAAACTCCTTCGGTTTCGTAAAATGTGTCATGGATGAAGAGATAAAGGCTCTTCCATTTTCAAGGATCTAAACCTAAAAAACAGGGAAACATGTTCCCTAATTTCTAGGGTTTGTCATCAGCAGTTGGGTGACCACGTGGGAGGCTTCATCAAATTCGACTTCATGGAGTTTTAGGTGTAAAAGAATGCTTTAAATGCTTATATAAGGTTGTTGAATCATAATAAGGAGTTACACTCCTAGTTGTATTAGGTCACTAGCACTCCTAGTTAACAGCGAGTTCTAATTAATGGTTTGTTTTATGCTTAGAATAGGTGTCACTGATGGCAAATTCGATTTCTCTTGATGAGGGATGATGGAATCCTATTTGTAAATGCTTTATATAGAGCATGAGGTCGAATTAGCAAAGGGGTTGGAGACTTTTTGGCTCAGCTGCTGCTCTATGTGCAAACTGTGTATATTTTTAACCTAATGCAGATTTCTACTTAGACAACTCAAGATTCATGAAGAGCTCTTGTATGTTCTTGTTATGATGGAATTTTCCAATACTTACATTGCAGTGGTGTTTACTTATGATACTCAGAATTCATCACTGATGCTCTGACTTCCTTCATAGATAAACTTACTATGTTTCACTGTTTTGTATTGTCATTTCTACACTCAAACTCTATAATGCCTTGACTTCCATGCTAGGTAGAATGCTTTGGCTTCACTACTCAAGATTCATGAAGGATTTCTTATATTCAGAATGTGTGTTTTCCTTTCCTTAGTTTTTTTACAGTTGCATAGGTGTACAATCACTCAGAATTCACTGATTGTGCTCTGACTTCCTGTGTGCACTTATGAGCTGTGGTTCCATATGTGTGTTGTGTTCTGAATATTCAAATGCTGAATGCCCTGACTTTATGTTAAGCTGATCTTGTTGTGGTACTGAAACATACTTTGACTCCATAGCCCAATGGTAGCCAGCCTTCATCTTTCAACCTATAAACATATACAATTACAAACCATAGAGTTAACCATCTATTCAAATCATTAATACAAATCAATAACCCTTTGAGAGAGCCCTCTCAGGCTAAGGAGGCTAAGCCTTAGTCAAAAGTCTAGTTTGAAATAGTTACTTGAAATTAACCAGGCCTGCAGCCTTCCAGTGCTTGATTTTGAGATAACAGGAGGAGTGGTACAAGTTTTTTCAATGAATTTTGATTTCAAATGTAATTTTATGTTTTTATATATAATAAGTACTTCAAAGTCCCAAAGGCTACAATTCAAAGTTCCAAAAAGATCCAATGTTTCAAGAAAGCCAATAAAGTTACAAAGGTTCAAATTTCAAAGGTTATAAAGTGTCAAGGTTCCAAATTCGAGTTTAAAAGGGTAATATGAGTATTTTTAAATCATTTTCACTCTTAAAAATATCAAGATCTCTCAGTCATCACTGTGCAAACTCAAAAAGAAGAAAAATTTGTGAAAAATCGATGGTTTTGTTGCATTTTGGGAGGTGCGACCTTTCCTATGACCTTTTTGAGGAGGTGTGACCATTTTGCGACCTTTCTGAGGAGGTACGACCATTTTTGCAACCTTTCTGAGGAGGTGCGACCTTTTTGCTGGTTGGTGTGACCCTTCTGGTCTTGGTGCAACCCATCTGGAGACACCTTGGGAGAATGCGTTTTTGGAGGCCTTCCCATGGGTCATTTTCAAAAATTAAAGATGTTCTGGAAACTAGACAGACAAGGCTAGTTTATCGTTCTTTCGTATTTCATTTTTTACGTTAGGAAGGCACCTAAAAATTGCTTCAAACTTTGCGCTATGCTTCTGCAATTTTCTGAGATTTTAATTAAAATTTTCACTATGTAATTTTTCGAAGTTTCTAGTTTGACTTTTGTAAAAGTCAAAAGGTGAAAGTGGATGAATGTAAATGGTAAAATGTAAATGTAAATGGGTTACTGTATGGGTAAATAGGTGTCTTATCCTCCATTTAATTCTTTGGATAAATATCTTGTGATAGTTAGATAAAAGAGGAAATGGTTGAGTAACCTCCCTAGTATGTAGCAGTGATCAGATATGTGCATGTATTTGACTTTGTTTGCTGGAAATTGGGCCTCCTAGGGAATATTTTGACTTTAGAGCCTATATGACGCCTTTTGTAATCATTTTCAAGGGTTGGATGCAGTGGAATTAAGCCTTTAATGCTAGTGTAATTGAAAATTTTGCTAGAACTAATAAACAGAGTTTGCAACTATTATAGTGGGATTCCTATGGTATGTGTTTTAGCAGTGTTCTTCCTTCTATGATCATAAGTTTGAATGTATTGTATCTTTCATTTCCATTTCCATGTTTCATGTGATTGTTTCCTAAGATAATAAACATAATTCATTTCATGTAATGCTCTGTTTTGGAGAATCTTTCACATTATTGTTCATTTTTATTCTGATATAAACAAATTCATGAGACTCATGCTCATTTAGAAACCCCACCTATCTACCATATATAGAATGACAACCCTAAAGTGAAAAAGTGTGTGTCTATCTTGCCCCATTACATCTCTACAAATCTGATTCTCAAATTCTCTACCTAGCTCCCTAGAGCTAAGCCATCATCCAACAAACAATCAAAATCAAATCAAACCCTGATCTAAACATATCTAGCCTAAAATCCTTTATATCTCAGTCATATTTTGACTGTAATTTCATAGAGAAAGCCCTCTCTAGTTTGGTAGGGCTAGCTACCAAACTAAAATCTTAGTCTGTAGTTACCTTCGTTGATTCCTCTCAACTTGGGACATTATGGAGGATAACAGGTCATTCCACAACTTTTTGTACCCATTGATAAGGTTTCTCTAGAAATTTCATTGTGTCCATGCATGTTCATGTCCCCCTTCTAGTCACTGCACAAACTTGCAAATGGTCTTATCAAGAATCAGTGGCAACCATTTTCACCTTTAGCCCTCTCTTTTCCTATCACTCTGCCACTAATAACGAATAATCATCCATTACATGGTCTAGTTCTCTACAATATGTACACATCATGCAAGAATTCAAACAGTCCCTTGCTAGATGCCTTGTCTAGCCATAAGTGAACCATATTATTAGTGCTCTTCCTCACCCAAAACCTCCTCACCCTCTTGCAAGTAAACCTTGTTTATGCCCTAGAGGTCCCTATCCTCACGCTAGTGCAGGACAGTCTCATCCCTGATATTGTTGTGCAACTCCTTCACATCCCTCTAGCTCCTAGATGTGGTAGGCATCTAAATTTTACTCATGAATTAGGTCCAACAAGGGGCAAGAGTGTATGTCATGTCCAACTGATTTACAAAAGTCATAAAAAGAGACCTCGTCGAGCTTTGGTACTTTTGCAGCATTGGGTAGTTAATAGGCGAGTGCCACCAGATTCTGCAAATGTGACACCAGAAACCCCTGCCTTTGGTCAACTAATTCCCTATCCCTTTAGCGACATATTTTTTTACAGTCAGGCACTCATTCTAGTGATGTCCCTCCCTCTAGAAAATTGTATACCATACCTCCTCACGCTCCTCCTTTCTCTTGATGAGGTCTTGCAAATGTAATGTTAAGACAACCACTTACGACTGTACTGGGGCCATCCCAACACTTCTCTCTTCACTCATTGGTGTAGCTTCCATCTACATTATGATCTCTAGTTCCTTTGGCTACAAAGTTACTTTCTATTACATTAGTAGAATATGAATATGTGAAATTACCCTACAATGAACCACTCCTAATGTTATGCATCAAGGATCTGGAAAGACAACCTATCCATAAAAATTTTGAGCGTTTGGTTGTAGTCCCACACTAAGTCTTTGGTTCCATGCTTAATCTATTTAATCTCAATTATACATTGGGACTTTGATTTGGGTTTTTAAAATTATTTTAGAAACTCTTATTTGATGTTTTCCAAAGTGCGAGGTTGTCCTGAGAGCGTAGTGGCTTTAAGCTTCATGTACCACACAAGTGCATAGTCCCATAAAGTAGTCTCCAACTGCATGATTTTTTCTCCTTCATCTAATATTTTCTTCACAATCCACATGGCTTCACATACAAACCAATGATGTTCTTGTTCCTTGGTCCCGATCGCATGAAATACTGGTAATTTCAATTTTTTATCGATACCTTCCATGATCAGCCTCCTAGTGTTTGCATGTTCAGAGTTCGTAGTCCCTATAGAAGTTGGAGTAACTTGTATTGTTTCTCTCCCTTATGTTCCCTCAATTCTCCTACACATGTACCTGTACCCATTTTCCTCCTTCGGATTTTGTCTCTCCCTCCCTACCATTGTCACTATCCAAGTGAGTATGTTGTAATTTAGAAAAATCAGCAAAAAAAGAAGAATTTACCTCTTGTTTGAAAGTTGTGCATGGGATCATTGGTTTGAACTAGGGGATGGTTATTTCTAGGATGTTGAGGTGCATTGTATTATCTATGTAAATTTTTCCTTCCTCTTCATCTATTCCTTCTCTTTCGATGCTTGGATGTTGCACTCCCCCTTCTTCTTCTTCTCCATCACGGTGTCCTCCTCCTCAAATCTAGGTGGACGGTCCTCTCGATGGAAATATGTTCCACTCCTGGTTGAAGAACTCTTCTTATGCACCCCTCTCTACTCTCTCTTTTTCTCTATCCTCATGAAAACCCAAAATTTCCCCGATATGTAAGCTCTAATATTGCGTGACACACCTCCTTGTTATCCTTTCATCGAAGATCAATTTTCTCGTAGCCCTATTCCTTATCTATGGACCATGAACATATCTAGTTCCACAATGTAAGAATCCCATTGTACCACTCACCTTCCCCACTCTCGTTGATGATGGGCCATCCCCCTATGTTCTCGAACTAGCTATGGATGTGGTACTTCTCATCATCTTGGGAGGTCTCCACTCCCTCTGTACTTCATCATCAATCATTGAATCAGATACATCACCAAACAATGTCATCTTTCTTGGCATCTTCTCTTTCTTTCACTATAATTCCTTCGGCTTACTTATTGTTCACTTTTATGTATCTCCACTTCTCCTTGCAACCCTTGTCCTTCTCTCCGCGTCAAGCCATCCCTGAATCAACCCCTTAATTCCCCACATTACATAGGGCTCTAGTCATTCATGGTATCATGTTACAACAACATTATTCCTTTGTCACACAATAACGTTTTAATCTAGATACACAAGTTTCTAAGGTATCTACCCTATGGTTCTCTAAAGAAATCTCGCTCAATTGCACTGAAATATTGTGTAGATTCTATTTCAATATCTACAATATACCCCTCTAATACACTAGTTAACTAGAAATATATTGCTCTAGGAATAGAATTACTTATAGAGTTAACTTTGTGAGGCATCATGGGAATCCACTGGAAATATCTTGGTTGGGGCCCCAATTCTCATCACCCTTTTTGGCTCTTAAGCCACTCCCACAATATAATGGGGAACTGCACTCCCACAGGTATCTTTGCACCCAAGCTTTTGTAGAAATGCATAGACCTTTGGTTTTCTCTATTGGGAACTTATATCTCTTTTATTCTAACCATTATTCAATCTCCTCCGAGGTTGGCCTCCACATCCCCTCAATTTCCTGCGTTACACAGGGCTCTAGTCGCTCATGGTATCAGGTTGCAGTGACATTATTACTTTGTCGCACAATAACATTTTAATCTAGGTAGATAATGTTATAAGGTATCTACCTTGTGGTTCTATGAATAAATATTTCTCAGCTGCACTGAAAGATTGTGTAGATTCTATTGCAATATCTACAATATACCCCTCTAATACACTAGTTAACCAAAAATATACTACTCTAGAAACAGAATTACTTACAGTGTTCACTATGTGTAGTAGCTCAGGCATCCACCAGAAATATCTTGGTTGGGGAGCCAATCCTTGTTGCTCTTCTTGGAACTTAAGCTACTCCCATAATATAATGGGGAACTCCACATAGAAAATCTTGTGAACTTTATCACGTAAGTATCTTTGCACCCAGGCTTCCAGAGAAATATGCAAACCTCCAGTTTGGTCTACTGCAAATTCATATCTCTTCTAGTCAAACCATTGTTCAATCTCCCCTTGGTTTGGCCTCCACATACCCTTTTTCACAATATACCATCAAGTCCCGACAACATAATCATTTTTTGGCACTAGGAGGGGGAAAGGCCCAAGTTTTAGTAGTTTGGAAACAAAAACCCCAAGGATACGAAAATTTGCAACGCCTACAAGCATATGAGGTCTCACCCGTGGTATATAATGGGATTGCAGAACCTATATAGTTTGTGCAATGATTCATCGGAATAGGAAACTATCTCGGCTTATAAAGACCCAACCCAAATTGTCACAGTTACAATGTGTCATAGATATCCCCATGGTTGAAACACACATGTTTCCAACTTTTACCATGCGCACTTCAATATTCAAATATTCTTATACATTATAAATTTCACATATCCTACAAATTATATGAGAAACCCATTCTCTGATAGCCCAATAACATATATGCACACTATAACTTCGAAAGGAAAGAAAGAAATTGTGTTCATTCTTTATACACTGGTCTAATTATACACAACAGCTAAAATAGTTACAGTAACAGAAAACTCCATGCATACTAGAATTCCATCCAAAATATTTTCCATTAAGCATAACATTACACATTAAACACACATATCTAAGGACAAAACTCCTATCGAGCTCTTATATTCATATTAATCAATAATAGATATTTATAAACAATACATATGTTTGACAACAGAACATGGAAAACCAATTTTTAGTTGATACCTCTGGCCATCTCCATAGAATTTATATCCATGCAATGTTCACACAAGACATCATCTTAGAGCTCATCATAATATTCCCGATTAGACTCAGAATGTACAAAAATTGGAACGGAGCATGCTCCGATAAAGTACTCAAATAAAACAGAACAAAAAATCAACAAAGCATCAAGACTAGAATTGAATTGGGAATAGACTTTTAAACCCTTGATTAACAACAATCATCCTTTTTTATGATAAAGGTTGTTGAAATCCTGCTCAAGGAATCTTTTTTCATCTTAACCTGCCAGCTCACCCCTTTGAATCGTTCTCACATGTGTCCTCCTCAATTGTTTGTCGCTCCATCCTAGGCCATATCTACCACCTTTTCCCATGTCTAACTACCTTGCATTACTAGAAAATACTTTGTCGGTTGAAGAATAAAATGGTTACCACACATACTTTTGTTAAGCATTTGTCTATTTATATTTTGTACGATATGTCAAGCACAGACTTGTAAAGACTCTGTACATTCTTCTACTCAAAACATATACTCCCTCCTACCCAGTACTTCCATACTTAGGAAAATATTCAAAAAAATTCTCCATACCCCTTTCTTTGCCCAAATGTCTCCTTCACCCTGTTTGGTCAATTTAATGTTCTTAAATTGCAAGCATAAATTATCAACCGGATTTGGCAAACTTATGAAGTGCAGGTGCACTATATATGCTAGAAGCCTACTCTTTCATTTAGTAAGATGATGGTTATGTTTGTTTTGAGATTTTTGTTGTTATTTAGATTTTTAGTAGAGTTAAATTTATACAAATTAATATATGGAAGTTAAGCTACTATTAGAACAAATGGGAGTTAAACTATTGTTAGATTACTTTATCAAATTATGTCTAATGGAGTATCATTCTAAAATTAGTTAAGTTATTCATCCTAAAAATATGAATCTATATAAACAACTTGCTGCTATGAAATAGAGTATGGAAATTCAAAAGCTTGTCTACGAAATATATACAATTGTGATTTTAAAAAGCATGAAAGAAATTTCTAATTACAAATTGCATAGTGATATAAATTCTAATTCTAGAAAGCATGAAAATATTAATTGTGATGAAGCGAAAAACGTTGAAGGACTAATCTATTAAACGACTGCAAGCGTAATGAAATGTGAAATGGTAAACGAGATAACTAATTTTATATGAAATAATAAAAATAGTGAAATAATTAAACTAAAATGCAATGATAACAGAAAGAAATTTGAATGAAAGAAATTCTAAAGCATGAAATGAAAATAAACTAAAACCTTGACTGTCTGCAGGGGCCCTCTGCATCCAGTAGGTATGATTCACAATCATGTATGCATTGAATTAGAAAAGTAACTTCAAATTAACACAAGAACGAAGGTTTGGTTCACAATTTCTTCAGCAATTAACTTAATACTTCCTCCCTTGATATCATTTACAGAGGATACATATTTATATAAAATGTGTGCTCAATCTATTGAGACTTCTATTCCTACATGTCTGATGTTCAATCCTAATTCAAATATGAAACTTAAACAGGAAAAGCGTTATTTCGTCGATTTGTTATTTGGAAAGAAAATTGAGAAAATGCGTTGTGTTTGGACTCTCACTGCTACGTGTTGACCTGTACCTTTGACCACACCACTGTATGATCCCTTTGGTGAAATGGCTCGAGAAAATAGGAGGATATCTACGAGGGGATCAATCCTCAACTACCCATATGCATAGTTGCTTTATTAGCGCACTAGAACCCTGCGAACCATGGAGCTAGCTGCAGATTTATAAAACGGCTGCAGAATCATGTTAATTATGTAGCTAATGCACTCTTTAATATAACAATAAGGAACATCAATGCATATGAAAAATAAGGCATGTAAGAGTTGTTGCCTTATCAAAATCTATGATTCACTGCCTTTATTGAGTTGATAGTGATGACGAAAAAGAGGAAAATGGTGGAAAAAGGGTGTCAAAATAAAAAAGTTATGGAACTCTACATTCCCCCACATTAAAGATTTTGTATGTCCTCATACAAACTACAAAATTGATATCTTGAATAACTGCATATGCTTCGACACCTCTTCCAGTGCATCCAACTTCATATTTTTCACTTTCTTTCTAGTAATTGCCATCCTTGGTTCCCTCATGAGGATCTTGTATTTCAAGTTTATAACTTATTTCTATAAAACCTTGTTTTTCTTCTTCAGTTTCTTGTTCTTATTAAACCACAGACTTAGATTTAAGAGGAGGTTATCACTCTTGGCTATTTGAATTTCATTTTGTGCTTTCAAGGCTTGATTTTCATTTTTGATATACCTTTTTAATGTCTCCATTTCAAAGATTTCTTGTTTCAATATATTGACTACTGGAAGTTCTTGTGGATCATTAAACTAACTTTCTTCTTCCTCTTGAATTGGAATTGATGTTCTTGTTGCATCCCTTTTCTCTAAGGACTCAATATAATCATAGATCTCCTGCTTCACTGGATCAATATCTGGTGTTCTTCGTCTTTGACTCTGAGGAGGCAATGTGACAATTGGTGATGAGACACTCGGTGGTGAAACCCTTGGTGATGAAACCCTTAGAGATGAAATTCTTGGAGGAGTTCTGAATCTTCTTCTTTGGCTTCTGAATTTTCTTCTATTTCTATACTGACATGCTCTGTGCTCTTTGAGGGTAGTCCTTTTTCTGAGTTGAGTCTAGTACTCCTTCTTAAAGCTATGACAGGGGTCTTTTGAGTTTTCTTGCTTTCTGTTTTAGGCTTCTCTGCTTGTGATGAAATCTATGTTTCTTTTCTGGCTTTCTTCCTTCTAACATTTCTTTTATTCATTTTCTCTAAAACTTCTGCAAGTGGGATGTCATCTTCTTATAGGTTTTGTGGTTCTTGTGGTTCTTGTTCCTGTGCCTTATAAATTTTTCTTTTCCTTTCCCTCTTAGGTATGATTCTATTTGTCTTCCCATGAGTTTCTTCCTGAAAGTGATTTCTTACTAAAAATCTCTCCCAATTATCACCTATGTTTTGGAGATGAAATTCAACAAGTATTTTGACTAGAACATGGTGATACATTGTATTATCTATAAATTGAATTCTTCTATGAACATTTCCTGACATCTTTCTAAGACTATTTAGCAAGAAATATGGAAAGTTTATTGGCATTTTCTTTAAGGAAATTAATTATCAGTCGAATATGATAGAAAAACATACATCCGAACCTTCCTTCGTAGGTAACAAATTTTTGGATTATTATAAGTAGGTTTCTCCACTTACTTTTCAATGTTTTGCTTGGGATGTCTTTCTTGAAAATGGTGGTGTCCATGCTTGGTTTCTTCAGGAAAACCTTGGAGTCCTCTATTTTTATACCTCTGTTCTTGAACCATCTCTCTCCCATCCGCGACAATCTAGTCGCTTCGGCTATAAATGACTCTGTCACTACGAATTTGATGTCCCCTATCTCCACTTTGACTCCATCGAAGGCCCTAGCGAAGAATCTAGTCGTTAAGATTATTCATGCTTATGTTTTGGGCAGCCGAATCAATGGATCGGGATATAAGTGATGATGATTGTAAGTGAATGGTGGATTATGCAAGATTTGACATGACACGACCAACTCTTTGCAATAATGATTTTGATTTTTCAGTAGTACTGTGTCTTATAATTCATATTTGTAATGTTTTAATCCCTATTATTAAATTAAATAAATGCATACCTTTAATTTATTTGCTTGCTAACCTTTGGTTTCCTTTTATGATGTCTTCAGGTACCTTACAGAGGGAGTCAATCATTCCTTCAATTACATGATCAGAGGTGTATGTTACATCGGCTACAGAAAGTCATCAAAGCTACAAAAAATCAATGATTATGTAGCTATTTATTATTTTTTAAAAGAAAGCGATAAAAGAAAATGGGATTCTAGAAAATAGAATACAAAGAAAATTTAAGATGCCAAGTATCCTTGGTTTTCATCTTGAATTTTCTGTATAAACATGCCAACAATTGTTGGTTTTCATGTTTATACATATTATTTCTTCAATATATATATATATATATATATATATATATTATATATTATATATAATATATATATATTATATATTATATATATATATATATATATAAGAAAAAAGAAAATTTTAAGGTGGAGAAGAAGAAGAAGAATTCCTAACCAACTTCAAATCAGAGTTGTCTTAGAAAATCTTTACAAATTCCTCCTTTGTCATTGGCTTGTGATAGATCCTGGGTCGATGCCCATTCACTAGGAGAGGAACTTTTTTTTCATCAATAGTCCTAATTCTGATTGCTCCATTATCAAAAACATTTTCAATCTCATAAGGCCCAAGCCAGTGAGTTTGAAATTTTCCTTGGAAATTTTTGAACTTTGAATCAAAGAGTGATGCCTAGTTTCCTGGCTGAAATTTTCTTTCTTTGATGTATTTATCATTCCATCTGGATCTCTGTTTCTGGACTAAACTAGTCTTTTGGATAACATCTTGCCTTATTTCATCAAGCGCATTGGGTTGTCCCCTTCTTTGCTTTTGTGCTTCTGATAAGTCAAGTCCCAAATTGAATGTTGTCTTGTAGGTCTGAATCTAGAACTCAATTGGAAATAGGACCTGCTTCTCGTAAACAAGTTCATAAGGAGTATGTCCTGTAGTGTTTCTCCATGTGGTACGGTAGGCCCATAAAGCTTCTGGAAGCTTTTCTGCCCAATCCCTTCAGTGAAAGTGAACTGTCTTGGTAAGGATTGCTTCAATCACTTTGTTGGTAGACTCTATTTTTCCATTTTCTTGTGGATGGTATGGAGTAGACTTCCGATGCTTGATTTTATATTCTTCCACTATCTTTTGCACTACTCTGGATGTAAATTTCCTTCCTTGATCTATTACAATTTCTCTTGGGACACCAAAATGAGTAAAAATATCCTAAAAAAGAAATGAAACTACAACATTTTCAATAGCAAAATAAAGTACTTTAGCTTCTACCCATTTAGTAACATAATCAGTGCATACAAGAATATATTTTTTTTGTTTAGAAAATGGATTAATTGGTCCAACCAAATCCAAAGCTTGTTTTTCAAAAGGTTCGATGAGTACCTGAGGTTGTAATGGAATTTCATCTGAAGGAACAGGTTTCCCCATTCTTTGAAAACTATCATGCCTCTTAACATATTCCTTGGCATCCTTAATATCCTAACAGAAAGACTTTATAAGCAGTTCTTTCGTCAGCAAAATGATCTCCACATGATTCATCATGGCATGTTTTAAGTATTTCAAGTATTTCATCTTCTCTTATACACCTTCGGATGATGAGATCTAGTCATGTCTTGTATAATTCTTCATTTATCCATGAATAAGATGCACTTGATTGGATTATTCTTCTCTTTTCTCTAGGAAACAAATAGGAGGTTAACTTTCCTGAAACTAAATAATTGGCAATATCTGCAAACCAAGGTGTTTTAGTAGACACTGCAAAAAGATATTCATCAGGAAACTTATCCTCTACAGGTATATCGTTGTTATAATTTTGAATTCTAGATAAAAAGTCAGCAATTGTGTTTTGTTTTCCAGGTCGGTCCAGAATGGTGATATTCAATTCTTGCAACAATAATAGCCATCTTGTTACTCTACCAGTAGTAACTGGTTTATTCATTAAATACATAATGGTAGAATGGTCTGTATGAACGAAATTTTCATAACCAGTAATGTAATGTCTAAATATATTAATGGCATGAATGACAGCGAAAAACTCCTTCTCAGTTACAGTATAATTTAGCTCTATAGGAGTTAATTTTTTACTGGTATAATAAATGGCATAAGGAGTGAGGTCTTTTTGTCCTAACACAACTCCTAGAGTTATATCTAAAGCATCGGTTGATATATGAAAATGAAATTTCCAATTAGGTCCTTTTAAGATAGGTGCTTCAGAGATATTTTTTTTCAAAGTTTCAAAAGCCTTCTGACAATCAGAGTTCCAACTAAATTCATAGTCTTTGGTGAGTAATTTGAAGAGTGGAGATGCAATCTTTGTGAACTTTTCTATGAATCTTCTATAATATCCAGTAAAACCAAGAAAACTCCTAACATCTCATTGACAACTTGGGATTGATAATTTGGAAATAACTTCTACCTTAGATGAGTCTACCTTAATTCCATTTCCTGAAATATGGTGACCTAAAACAATTCCTTCATTAAACATCATAAAACACTTTTCATGACTTAATGAAAGATTTGCTTCTTTGCATCTTATGAGAACTTTTTCTAAATTTTCAAGTGCTTCTTTAAACAAATTTCCATAAACTATAAAATCATCCATATACACTTCCACACAATCATGAATAAGATCAGAGAAAATTCCTAGTATTGCTCTTTGGAATGTTGCTAGAGCATTGCATAACCCAAAAGGAAGTACTCGGTAAGCATAAGTCCCCCATGGATAGGTGAATGTGGTTTTTTCTTGATCTTCAGGTGCTACCTAAATCTGATTATACCGACTAAAACCATCCAAAAATGAGAAATATTTCTTCCCTGCTAATGTATCTAAAACTTGATCTATGAAAAGGAAGTGGAAAGTGATCTTTCAAAGTTGCTTTATTTTCCATTTTTCTTGGGAACAATTACTAGGGGTGAAACCCATTGACTGTCTGATATTGGATAGATGTAATTTACATTTAACAGTTTCTGCATTCTTCTTTACCAATTCATTTTAAGTTTTGATTCATTATTCTTTGTGGTTTTCAAACTGATCTAGCATTCTCTTCAATATAGATATGATGCATGCAGGTTTTAGGACCAATTCTTTTCATATCAGTGTATTCCCATGCATATGCAGAAGAGTTTTTTTGTAATATTTCTACCAGTTTCTTTTTCTGTAATTCTTCCAGGTCTTCATTGATGTTCAAGGTTTTTCCTCGAAAAATTTCTATTGAAGAATCTCCAAACTTTTCCATAGAATGTAAAGATATTTGTCTAAATGATAGATATTCGATATTACATTGTTCTTGAAAATTCTGGCTATCATCACAATATAAAGAGGATTCATGATTTTCCATTGAATTTAAAATTTGATCCTCCTCATTTATTTGTGCAATAGTGAAAACTGGTTGTATATCATTATCTTCATCCATCCATTCTTCATTTTCTACTTCTATCATTGTTTTTGCAGGTGGGTACAATGTAAATTTCTTTGTCGAGCTTCCATTTGAGATAAACATGTCTCCTGATCTAAAACTCATAAAGGCATAAATTGTAGCTAACCATGGCCTTCCTAAAATTAATGGATGTCCTCCTAAATTATTCTTGGGGGTTAGAATCATAAAATCAACAAGATATTCTCAAGAATCTAAGGATACATATATATCTTCTGACACACCATCGGGTTTAATTACAGACCTGTCTGCTAATTGTAACAATGTTGGTGTTTATTGAAGATTAGGAAGCTTCAATTTTTCCATAGTTTGTTTGCTCATTATGTTTATGGATGCTCCTAGATCAATCAGAGTGTTTGGTATTTCAGTTCCATTGATGTGGGTTTTTGCAATGGGGCTTCCTAGATCTAAATATTTCTGAATTGTTGTCTTCCCCATCATAATATCTGCAATTTTCCCGACTAATTGAATTCTTTTTATTTCTTTTCTTTTTCTTCCTGATCCTTTAGTACTCAATTCCTTAATTGTTTTTGCAAAAATTGCTATTTATTTTATTGCTTGTAATAAAGGATTTTTTATACAGACATTTTTTAATTCGTCTAGCATATCATAATCAGTCAATATGATTTGCTTTTCTACTCCTTTATCGATTTTCAACCTTTCAGGAAAAGGTGGTCTTGAGATAAATATTGAAGGTTGTTCCTTAATAAGAGTATTATTAGAATGTATGGGACCTTTCTTTGTTTCAATATTTTCTTTCTGAGGAAGAGAAATTTATTCTTTAGAGTTATTATTATCTTTTTGAAAATTATTTTCTATTTCCTAAATAACAACAGATGGTTTCTTCCTTTCCAATACTCTACAAGACCTTAATTGAACATTATCTAGATCTAATGGAGTTATCATATAAGTTTGAGAATTCTGTCCTTTTAAGTTGTAGACAGATTGTGAAGTTTTATTGTTTGGATTTGGAAGTGGTTGAACAGGTAATTGATTTGGTCTTGGTGCAAATGGAAAAGAAAGTTGTGGATTTGCATTTTGAGCTTGAGCTTAAGGTAACTGGTTAGTTTGAGGGAAGTATGGCGATGGAAAATGTGGATAAGGTGGCAGATATTGTTCATATTGAGAATATCTTCCATAAGGATATTGCCATCTTGATTCCAAGATTGTGGTGTTTAAGCCTAAGGTTGTCATGGGATAGGTGGATTCCAATTATTTTGCGAAGTTTGTACAAATTGTTGAGGATTAAAACCTTGAGTTTGATTTGTGTGAGTATTTTTCCATGATCTTTTGGCAATAAAGTAAAGGGGTTCTACCTGATTTGGCATTCCTTCTTCACTAAACACAGCCTTAAGACCTGGTATAGAAGGACATGCTTTTGTATCGTGGTTTTCTTCACATATAACACAGGTTTCTATGCTTTTTAAGTCTAAAGTACATTCTCTTAGAGCATGTTTCTTTCTACACCTAGGACAAAAGATGGATAATGCAACATTTTCGACTTTTTGGTTATTTTGTATTTTAAGGGTGTCAATTTTCTCATTGAGACTCCCTAAAATATATGTTTTAAAGTTATCTAGCAAACTACCTATTTTTGCCTTACTTATTGTCCTAGCTGTAGATTTATTTACTCTTGATAAAAGAGGATCCCTTGAACTTTTTCTTGTTCTTACTTTACCTCTTGAAATATGTACACATAAATCACAGATATTTGCAAAGGGTAACTGATAAGTATCTCCTTTTCCCATTAGATTGATAATATCAATCAAAGGGGCTTCACTGGGAGAGAAATACCATACCACGTGGGTTCATATTGGGGGATATATATTGAGGAAACAATGACATAATATATTGGGGGATATATCGGGGGTAAAGGGTTTTTATATTGGAAGGTATAAAAAATGGAGCTCAAAGTTAATGAAAAAATATACAGGGGTATAAAAAATGTTAATGAAAAAATGGATACCAACAATATCTAGTGAAAGTAGGGGTTTTAAATTGGGAAGATGTATTGGGTTCATATTGGTAGGGGGTTAAATAATATGATTTTTAGAGGTATTTTCCAATATGTAGTCAAATTAGGGGTATTGTTCAGTGTGCCATGAACACACATGATATGTCAGAAGTTCATTGAGTGAAGCCCCCGTGAGATCAATCCACTCATATTTAATGGATTTGAGTAAGAAAGTTTTCAAAGTTTCCTCATCCAGATTGTTCATTTTTTCCCTTTTGATGTTATAAACAAATCTCTCGACAAAGTCTTCAAGATTCTCATCTTCTTTTTGTACCATTTTGAGGAATACATCTTTGATGCTATGAGGCATACAATAATCCTTATATTTCTCTAAGAATGCATCTTTCATTTATGCCCATTTCCATATAGAATTTGTTTCTAAACTCATAAACCATTTTAATGTTTCATCCTTTAAGGTGGCAGGGAACAATTTTAGTTTTTGAGCATCATGCAGATAGTCATATGATCTGCATAATACTTGAAATTCAAAGAGAAATGTCTCTGGGTCTTCACTTCTTATTCCATGAAAACTGGGGAAAATGGAGAGTGATATGTTCTTCACTGTTAATGTTGTATCCTCATCAAGGATAGGGAATCCAAAAGGTTATGGATCTCCTCTTCCTCTACCTATACCACCCCCTCTTCCACCTCCTATGTTTCCTCCTCCTCCTCCTCCAATCCTATGACGTTCACCATTGACATTGTGTAGTTCTCCTTCTCCTTCTTCATCCATGATGGATTCCTCGGAAGAGATATCTGGTTCTGTAACAGGATTATCTAGTTTTTCTTCTAGTTCTTCTGGTTCCTCTATCAATGGTTTGAAGTAAGTTTCTTCCTCTTCTTCTTCAGAAGGAACTTCTAACTCTTGAGCTAGAAGTTGTTCTCCAGTTGAAGATAGAAAAATTATTCCAGTTGTTGGAGATGTAGGATCTTCTTCTATCACAACCTCTGTTGATGAAGTTGGTGAGCCTTTAGATTGGATTTCGGATTTTAAGACTTCAGGAAGTCTATATTGGCCCGCTATGGATGGAATTCGAGTTTGTGTGGGTGGTGTGGCACTACGAGGTCGTGGTGGAGTGAGTGATGATGTAGGAATTGAAATTATTCCTCGACCTACAAACCTACCTCTAGAGTCTCTTTCCCTATGCATGTCATGTTTTTATTTGATTTTTTTTAAGGCTTCTATTTAAACTTCCCGGGCAACGATGCCAAAATGTTTGATCAATTTAATCTTCTTAAATTTCAAGCATAAATTATCGACCAGAGTTGGTAAAATTATGAAGTCCAGGTGCACTATATATGCTAGAAGCCTACTCTTTCATTTAGTAAGATTATCGTTATGTTTGTTTTGAGATTTTCGTTGTTATCTAGATTTTTGGTAGAGTTAAATTTCTACAATTTAATATATGGAAGTTAAGCTATTGTTAGAACAAATGGGAGTTAAACTACTATTATATTACTTTATCAAATTATGTCTAATTGAGTATCATTCTAAAATGACTTAAACTATTCATCCTAAAATTATGAATCTATATAAACAACTTGCTGCTATGAAACAGAGTATTGAAATTCAAAATCTTGCCTATGAAATATATACAATTCTGATTTTAAGAAGCATAAAGAAATTTCTAATTACAAATTGCAGAGTGATATAAATTCTAATTCTAGAAAGCATGAAAATATTAACTGTGATGAAGCGAAAAACGTTGAAGGACTAATCTATTAAACGACTGCAAGCATAACGAAATGCGAAATGGTAAACGAGATAACTGAGTTTATACGAAATAATGAAAACAGTGAAATAATTAAACTAAAATGCAGTGATAACATAAAGAAATTTGAATGAAATCAATTCTAAAGCATGAAATGAAAATAAACTAAAATCTTGACTGTCTGCAGGGGCCCTCTGCATCTAGTAGGTATGATTCATAATCACGTACGCATTGAATCAGAAAAGTAACTTCAAATTAACACAAGAATGAAGGCCTAGTTCACAATTTCTTCAACAATTAACTTAATACTTCCTCCCTTGATATCGTTTACAGAGGATACATATTTATATAAAATGCGTGTTCAATCTATTGAGACTTTTATGCCTATAGGTCTGATGTTCAATCCTAATTCAAATATGAAACTTAAACATGAAAAGATTTATTTCGTCGATTTGTTATTTGGAAATAAAATCGAGAAAATGTGTTGTGTCTAGACCCTTGCTGCTACGTGTTGACCTCTTTCTTTGACCGCACCACTGTATGATCCCTTTGGTGAATTGGCTCGAGTGAATAGGAGGAGATCCATGAGGGGATCAATCCTCAACTATCCATATGCTTAGTTGCTTCATTAATGCACCAAAACCCTGCGAACCATGGAGCTAGTGGCATATTTATAAAATGGTTGCAGAATCATGTTAATTCTGTAGCTAATGCACTCCTTAATATAACAATAAGGAACATTAATGCATATGAAAAACAAGACATTTAAGAGTTGTTACCTTATCAAAATCTATGATTTACTGCCTTTATTGAGTTGATAGTGATGACAAAAAAGAGGAAAATGGCAGAAAAAGGGTGTCAAAACAAAAAAATTATGGAACTCTACCTTCCCCTTCTTCACCCCATTAGGGTTATTGGATCTATTGGAAGGGAACATGCAACAATTTAGGGGTTCTGTGTTTTGAGTGTGATTATTTTAGTTTCTACACCTTTTTGGGACTCTTTTCTATAGTGCTTACTGACAACCTGATATAATGTATGGTATAGAGCACTCCATTTACCAACGACATCTACATCATTTATCAATCCAGGTGTGTATAACTTTCACCAAGGTTGTGCACCATATATGTTGGGTTCTTTCTTGATGGGAGGAACGCACAACCTCTTGTCCCTAATTGACTAGTATATTAAATAAATAAATTATTCTACAAAGAAATCCATACATGACTTATTCTTGAAACCTAATTAAACTTTGCTTACATAAAGAATTATAGAGAGGCAACAAATGGGAGGGTGCATGGTCATCATCCCACCGAGTTATGATGATAGGGGACTTGCCATCATCCCTCCCTCATTAAACGTGAAAAACAATATCTGGGTATGATGCTCCATAAGAATTCATTACATTCAGTTATGGCACCATTTTGCTTGCTTGTTTTGTGTAGTGGATGAAAGGACCATGTGTTGGGTTGTGATGCATGGTAATCCATTACAGTGATTTTTCTTAATGACGATATGTTAGATCTTCCTAGAGGTTTAATTCAAGAGGGAATCCTTTATTTTACCTCCTTTGGACATTGGTTTAGTTGTTTCCCCATGCTCTACACTTTCTCCAATGGGAAAGTCTAGACGAGTTGTTATTTCTATTCCAAGGGGGTGAGGGAAACTCTAGGATACTTTGAAGGGTGGGTTCATGAACGTATTATTCTATAGGGGTATAAATCTTGGAACTACCTTGCTCCCATGTTGTGTCAATGAGCTCGTTGTCAATGTGGGTCAACCTCTTACATGAAACGAGGAAATTCTAAAGCCTAGTTTCAATTTGAGTTGCCAGCTTGGATGTATAGCACCCATAGTCCACTAGGTATTCAATGTGAACTTCGTGAGATGGAGCATGAGGTGATGGGGAAACTTGGTAACTTGTCAAATTCAGAAATTATGGAAGCAATTGCCTCCTAGATATTAGATATAGGTAAAATGAGGGGACGAAAGAGTCAATATATGCACACTATTGATTTATACTATCACGTGAAATCCCTATTGGCTATGTTGTTGTTGGAGCATCACGATGATAAGGACAAGATTTAGTTGTAGGTGGATAAGCTACAACTCCAACTGAAGTAATTGGAGAGGTGTATGGAAAGAATTGAAGCTTATTTATTCCCTTCCCAATGCCCAGGAGGCTCGAACTACAAGAGAAATTAGCCCATAGAGGTGGAGCCATCTTACTAAACATAATTTTCATGTTGTTCTCTTGGTATAGTTGTCTTTTATGTTTGTCTACTAGTTGTAAGTCTAGGCATATAAGGTAGTTAGAACTTGTTCGTTTTGGCAACAGATCTATTGTAAACTTGTCCAGATATATGAGGCCCAAATTTTGAAAAACAAGAACTCCATGCACGGGAGACCAAGGTGTGCACAGACTATCTAGATATGTAACTCTTTTGTAGCGGCAATAGAATTTAAGTTACAAAAAAAAATATGTTATTCCAACTAAAGAAATCAACTTTTAGAAACTATATCAATTCAATAACAAAAATTAATGACAACAACTAATTAAACTTATCTAACCTAGGGCATTTCTACAGTTTTTGGGAATATAAGATTAGGTCAACTAATTCTAGTTAATTACAACATAAAATATGTCCTAAATTATTAGTGCAAGAAAGTAATTAGCCTTGTGAAAAAATATTGTTAAGTAGCTGCAGATAATGAAAGACAATATAATTAAATCAATACACTTGCTTAAAAATAAATAGTACAAAATTGAAATGTTACTAAAATATGGGATCACCACCAATGTAGAGTGGCCCTCGCTCTACACATTTTATGATTTGTGAAAAAAACTCGATCAACCTTGAATAATTGGCAACAAGAATAAAAATGGGCAACAATAATAAATAATATTTATGTATTTAAACGATGTATTCAATTCTCTTTTCCCAAAATTGATTGCTTGAATTCGGGAAACTAACTTAACTAAAAAGATAAATTAACTTCTTTTCCCCAAATTGAGGAGAAGAAAAACAAGGTAACTATATCAAAAACATAATTACATTGGTATAATTGGAAGGTTGATATGTTGTTTTAAGGAGTTATATGTGTTGCTTATGCTCCAAATAAGCACATTCTCCCAGGATCACTTAATAAGCACATGCTCCCAATGTTCTTTAGGAGTTATATATGATCAAACTTCCTACCTGCACATTTGTCCTGGGAGCACTTAATCTCTTGCCCATGTTTTGATATGGGTTCACATGATGGTTTGTGGTTTGAGGGAACACCATGTTTGTGTTGGAGGACGTTTTTCTCCTTATGCACATTCTCCTAGGTTATTACGTTGGATAAAATGCCCTAGCTAATTTTCTATCTTTAGTAAGGTTTTGGCATTTCAAGGTTGTTAACTACTTCATCTTAGGGACTAATCCACTCTTATTAGCATCTTGGCACATTCTTTCCTGATGTAACTGTATTTACATATATCTCAACGGAACTTATTTTTTTACTGTTATGTTTTGGTGATTTTTTATCAAAAAAATAATTATAATGATAAGTGTTTCTTTTGAATCTGTTTACCTCACGTTTTCATCTAAATGTTGAGTGAATTAAAGTGACATCTATCTCATTTCCCTTTTGTGCATAAAGCTTAATTGGAAACCTCGAAAAATATTTCAGTTATGAGCAGAATAATTTGAAACCACGAAAATTATTTCAGTTATGAGCAGAAGGGTGGGTGGTGTGGCTACCATCACTTTCCTTGACCTAGAAGTCCGGAATGGTGGGTCATGTGTTGGGTAGTGAAAAGGGTGGACATTATTTGTATGGATGAGTAGAGTAATAATTTGTTTTGTAATTAAATCAGGATTGCATTTAATTTATTTAAATATATGTTTTTGAGGAGAGACTCATAAATTAAAATATATGTTTTTGAAATTAAATTAGGATTGCATTTAATTTATTTAAATATATGTTTTTGAGTAGAGAGACTCATTTTACACTCCATTATGATGTGTAATTTTGTTTTTTTATTATCAAAGTGAAATTTTGCTATATAGGTTTTAAAAAAAAAAATGTCTATTCATAAAAAAATTGTGCATGAAAAAATGAGATACCTCTCCGGTTATGTTAAATTCATATTTAAAATAGATTTATGTTGGTTTTAAGTAAAATTTACCTATGAGATATCTTAAATATACTTTGTTAAGGACTAAAGTTTGACCAAGTACATCTTTGACCATTTCGCAACTCAAAGTCTGAGCAGAAGTACATCATTGACCATTCCGCTAGAGTTTAAGCCATTTAATGAATTTTGGTAAATAGGTATGGACAAACATTCACTCCCCACTTTTACTCAGAGTCCACAACATCCTTGCAAATTCA
Source organism: Pinus taeda (assembly GCA_000404065.3). Taxonomy (NCBI): domain Eukaryota; kingdom Viridiplantae; phylum Streptophyta; class Pinopsida; order Pinales; family Pinaceae; genus Pinus; species Pinus taeda. The sequence goes on from APFE030163666.1 coordinate 34,505, forward strand.
GAAAATCATTTATTATGTAAAATCACCCATATTGTGTATTAATGTTTTGCTCTCTCATGAATTAATGAGTCAAAATGCATGTTTTAGATAAATATGGATGTAAAAATTATTTGCAAGGTTGAGAAGGGGTGAAAGTCTTCGAGGAGAAAATCATGGAAAAAATATTAGTGGGCACATGAAAACAACAATCACTGTGTTTTACTCCACAACCTCGTGGTGAAAGGTAGCAATAAAATCTTTCTTGTTTTAGTTGGAGTAGCACTGTCCAATTTATCATGGGAACTTATGTTTTGAAATATAATCTAAAGTGTGGTTTGTTGGGCTATGGTTTTAAACTTTTACAAGTAGATTTAGGGTAACCATTTTGCTTTTACTCTTTCTTGTTTTAGTTGGAGTAACACTCTCCAATTTATCATGCAGACCTATGTTTTGTAATATAATCTAAAATATGGTAATATAACCTAAAGTGTGATTTGTTGCTTTATGGTTTTAAATTTTTACAAATAAATTTACGGTAACCATTTTGCTTTTACTCTGTTTTT
>APFE030163670.1:19572-53900 GCA_000404065.3 Pinus taeda
TACATTCACTGCTGTGTGAAAACAAAATTACAGAGAGTTACAGATTTACCTTTTCACCTGTGTGAAACAACTCATGGATTTGGAACAAAACAAGCTACTGGTTTTCATTTACTTCTCCTCCTCCTCTGCTGTGCAAACTTTGCTTTTTACATTACAAAGACAAAGAAAACTTTACCCTGCTGCATAAAATCCTTTTTCATTACAGACCACAAATATTCATGCACTTCTGTGCATTCCCTGCATTTCAAAATTTAACTCTCTGGTTTTTCACGGGTTCTGCAGACCCTCTGTGTTTTTTTTCATATGCAAAATTTCATTACCCACACTTCATCTTTTTTTTTACAATGCGCCATTACACATATAGATTGGGTCAACGCTTATATTAAAATATATATAAAAAAGAAATAAAAAATAAACTTACGTTTTCGGCCCATGCTCCGTGTTAAATCACCGTAAATAAACATTTAAGACTTTACCCAAAAAACATAGCAGAGTTTTTAATATAAGGTATGGGATGCATTTAATTTTCAACGGGCCCGTGTACTTTCCTTGAGATGGACGGCGGAGAGAGTCAGCATAAATCAAACGGTGGAGGTTGCATATCGGAGGACCTTTCTGACAACCCTTTAACCCATCGTGCAACTTGGTAAATCAACGGACGTAAATGTTTGAGGTAAATCGACGGGTGAGGACAATATCGGAAGGGGTTAGCTGGGTGAAAGTTACCTTCCGATGGATTGTCAGTGCTGATGTCAGGCCAGCATCAGCGCTTGAACAACTGTCAGCTCCCAATTGCATCGGAGCTCGATGCACGGAAACCACTTCACTCTGATGGGTGGTGCGATATGAGACCAGCGGTTTTGATTTCCTGCGGTGGTTTTCTGCCCTGTTGACCGCTGACCTGTGCGCGGGCAGTGAAATTATATATTTTAACAACAGAAGGAGTGCTTGAAGAAGGCAATATGGCTTCGATGCTTTCCTTCATACTCTGCCCAATTTCCTGTTTGAGTTCCTCCAGGAGCTCAGGAGTATGGGCCCACGCAGCCAAAGGAGACAATTGTAGATGTTCTTTAATGTCTGAAATAAGATGAGTGATCTTTGTACTTGATTGATATTGGAGCAATTGTGCACTGCTGCACCAGTTCTGATGCTTCTCGGAGAAGCAGATCCAACTTCTTAAGCCATATATTGATGGCTGAAGCCTTATTATAACACGGAGAAGTGGGAATTCCACTCCTCCTATTTAATGCTGGGCGATATCGCTGGATCTGGTTGATGATAGGCTGGATGTTTGTTACCAGACGCTCAAGGGAACCCAATTCTTTCTTATAGCGAATAGCCATCCTTATCTGGTGAAGAATCTGGTTGATTAAATTTTCTATGGCCACACCAACAAATCCAGAGACCACAACAGCTTCGGCCATCGTGTAATTTTGTATAACACAAACGCAACAAAAGCACCCACACAGAGTATCTGTGAAATTTTCAAAATATATTCAGATGTCTCAAAATGATAATTTCATCTCTTACTGGACTCGCCCAGCAATAATAGCAGTACAACACGGTCTGAGGAAGGCAATTACAAGCTCGGTAGATATTTTAAAACATCTTAAATCCAAGTTAGTAGCAACTAATTCCGTAGCTTTTCTGACTGCTATATCACAAATCAAATGAGTGAACCATTTCAGTTGTCAAATTTGAGTTTGAACCATTTGAGTTGTGAAAGGAGAACTTTAGGTTTGGAATGGTGGGTAATGTGCCTTTTGGAACCCTAACTTATCACGTAAGAAATGTGGGGTTTGGAATATTGACTTGACTTGCGTAAGGCGGGGTTAGAAATTTCTGTGGTCAATAAAGCGACTGAGGACGGCTACGGGGTTCGCAATCTCGGCTTTTGGTGTTTCAAATTTATGTGGTCATTAAGGCGAGTGAGGATGGCAGTCACGATGAGAAGACAAATTCCTAGCGTTGGAAAATTGGTTGAAGTAAAAAGACAGCCATTTACTCACCAAGTACCAATTTCCAGGTTAAATCCAATAAGCTCATACACATTACACAATTTGTATGATCTAAGATCATAAGATTGGGACGATTTTTAACATATAGGTCAAATCTAACCCATAGAGTTGCAAAGCTGGTTTAATATTGGGATTCAATGATTTTATATTTTAGTTTCATGATTTAAGATTTTATGCTATAACATTGGGATGTTTTAACATTATTTAAGATTTATAGGTTTTATTATTTAATGATCTAAGACTTTATGCTATAAAATTGGGATGTTTAGTGTGTTTAATATTGTGATTAAATAATTCAATGATTTTATATCTTAGCTTTTATTATTTAATAATTTAAGACTTTATGTTATAGGATTGGGATGTTTTAACATTATTTAAGACTTATAGGTTCTATTATTTAATGATCCGAGACTTTATGTTATAAGATTGGGATGTTTAGTGTGTTTAATATTGTGATTCAATAATTCAATGATTTTATATCTTAGTTTCTATTATTTAATGATCTACGACTTTATGTTATAAGATTGGGATGTTTTAACATTATTTAAGACTTATAGGTTCTATTATTTAATGATCCGAGACTTTATGTTATAAGATTGGGATGTTTAGTGTGTTTAATATTGTGATTCAATAATTCAATGATTTTATATCTTAGTTTCTATTATTTAATGATCTACGACTTTATGTTATAAGATTGGGATGTTTTAACATTATTTAAGACTTATAGGTTCTATTATTTAATGATCTAAAACTTTATGCTATAAGATTGGGATGTTTTAATATTATCTGAGACTTTATATTATAAAATTGGGATATTTCAATATGATATAAGATTTTATGTAATAGGATTGGGATGTTTCATCATGATCTAAGACTTTATGTTATACGTTTGGGAGGTTTCAAGTAACAATGTTTATGGCAAATCCAATAATCTTACATAATATGTTTTATGTCGAATAAAAAATTTAATAATCTAAAAATGTGTGCTATAGGATTAGGAAGACTCTATTTGCTTAGTCAACAACTACTAATATGCATGTCAAATATAACTAGTGGCATTGCAAAATCCTTTCATGTATATACTATATTCCAACTACCTATAGTTTGTTTCAATATTATATTTCAACTACCAATGTTCATCTCAAATTCAATAACTTTACACACTAAATATTATATTAAATAAATGATCTAATGACTTAAGTCTTTATATTATATAATAGAATTGGGAAGACTTCCCTAATTAGATACAAATATCAATATCAATGTTACATCCACCAAGTGGCATTCCAAACTCCCCACATTTAGATATTAGGTCCCAATTGAAATTGTAAAACCAATAAAGGTTACTTGAATACAACTAAAACAAATGTGTGGACCTTGCCTCATGTACCATTTTCTTAATATTAATATGTACCAAAAAAGTGTTATGTACTTTGACTCTTATCTTATCAACCTTCTACTTTTTAAAATTGAACATCATATATTGTAAATTATGGTTTTGTTTTCTAGTTTCACTCATATTCAATGTTAGATTGGATCTACTTGATGATAGGTTGGATGTTTGCTACCAGACGATCAAGGGAACCTAATTATTTCTTATAGGGAATAGAAATCCCTATTGGAGTAGTCTACCCAGGTGGTAGAACCACCCATAAATAATCCTTGGCCGGGAAAATATATGTTTACGATGACAGAGAATGGAAAGGCAATGGTCAGTAGAAGAATGTGTTTCAGGCTATGTTGGGCATGGAATCCACCCACAACATGTTTTGGGTTTCAAAGACCAAGTTTTGAGTAATATTATTGTGAAGTTCCGTGAATTGCGGGTGCGGAGCGCCAATTGTATGTTAGATTCATAAGGTTGTCTGCCCTAAGTGTTGAACGTAGTGTCAACCTACCCATGGTCCGCAGAAACTGGGATTCTATAAATAGAGCGAGGCTCTAAGTTTTAAAGTAGTTAAGCAAAGTAAGAAGAAAGGAATAGATGGAGTTTGAAAGATAGTGAAGCATAGAGCAAGAGTCTAAGTGTCTTGGGTCATAGTAGTAGGAAGAGGCTCTACAACTGAGTGCACAAAGGCATAGTAGAGTCCGCAGCTGAGTGTGTGGACCCCTACAGCTGAGTGCGCATGGTAGAGTCGAGTCTATAACAGAAGGAGGAAAATAATAAAGAGAAGTTTTGTTACCAATTATGTGTATTTGTTTTGAGTTATTACATGTTTGATATTACTTGCACTTATACTAGTTATTCAATTATATTGTTTGTTTGTTGCACGCACTTGTATTGCGAATATTGTTAAGTATAACTGAAAGCGTACGAATAAGTTAACCAAATCAGTGAATATCAGACTGCGAGTAGGAAATTGGGTAATAACATTGTTCATCCCCTGAATAGGGTTGCGCGAAGGCAACATCTTAGGCTACGAGGTATGGGTAAGTGTGCGTAGCAACGTGCACGCTGGGTTGAACCGCGGACCACTTGAAATCATCAAACATCTCCAGGGTGTGAAAACTTGGTTCTATCACCCTCTCATACTACTTCGAGTGAGACCTCAATCCACGCTCTGCGGGATGTTGCCGAAAGGGCCAGTAGTACTGGGATTTGTTTGGCTAAATCATCTATGAACCCGGGTCAGGCCCCTGTAAGCCAACAAATGGTTCTGTTGTTGGGACCAGGATCTGCATAAGGGATGTCTGATGTTGTGTCACTAGAATCTGACTAAGAAAGAAATTGAAAAGTGGCTGGCTAGAAAGATTCGTGAATTCGAGGCACAGGAAAACAGGAATCCGTGAATATCAAAAGAACAGTTGTTAGAGCGCTACGTGTATACGAAAATCCATGAGATTTTCTTTCCCCTCTGAGTTGTATGAGTGGATCACGAAGCTAGCAGACAGTCAAGGGAGGTGTAGGCTCGACAAACCAATCGTGTGGACTGCGAAATTAATGCGTAGACTAGAAGCATCGAAAGATAAGATCGCACGGGTTGTGGTCCATTGGCTCGATCGGATTATAGGAGGGTTCATCACCGAGTTTGTGGTAGACACGTCAGTCAGCTACAATGAGGCGGAACGACGTTTCCTCAAAGGACCGCGAGGTAAGTACATTAAATCTTTGAATACCTGGATTAAAATGCTACTGTGTGAAAAGTGGGTTATGCGAATAAATTAATGTTTGGGACTACGCAAAGTGGGAAGATCTACATAAATGGAAGTAGTGAAGAGTTAGAGACTAGTCCCTTGATTTCACCCTCGTGGGAAAGCGAGGGTGAGCTCGCGAAAGTTTCTCCGAGGAGTGCGATCAGTCTGATAAGGCAGCGGATTCTACGCATACCAGCCCCACCTACACTGCCACCGGTTTCACCATCATCCCCTCCATCTTCATCCACACCACCTCTGCCTCCAACACAGTTCAGTATGGCAAGCGCAGTAAAATTGTCGGTATTCAAAGGAGTAGGGAATGAAGATCTGGACCAATTTTGGTTCATGGTAAAAGTAGTATTGGAAGCACAAGGGGTTACAGATGACAACATATAGAAGGCAACATTGGTAAGCGCGTTGCAAGATCGCACACTGATGTGGTACATTAAGCACTCTAATGACAATCCAAACGTTGGGATCGCAGAAATCCAAGCTGCGCTAAACAAGGAGTTTAGCAGGCCAAAATTGGAGACGCAGACGATTATTGGGTTTAAGGAGATCGCAATGCTTCCAGGCGAAACCCCATGGGAACTGGATCAGAGGCTAAAGGGAATGATTTGCAAAGCCAACATGACCTTGACAGATGCACAACACTGTGCATGGTTTTTAGCATCCCTAATGCCGCATCTAAGGACGACGTTGTCACAGCAGAAGTTATCCACCCATTCCAAAGCATTGGAGATTGCAATGAGACTACACGAGACCCCTATACAAGATCCTGGCCTGAGAGTTTAACAAATCCACGCGCAACTGAAAATTTTATGTCTGGAAATGCACAGTTTAAAGCAGGACAGGACAACTCGCCCAGAGGTGCGCGAGGACATATGGTGCATCAAATGTAAGGGATAGGGACATGACAAGGATCATTGTCTAGTCTTCACGAACTATTTGGGGGCAAGAGGTTCGATGCCATTGAGACCGGAGGCACAATCAAGGTCGAGCGTGGCACCTACATTATGGTGCACGATCTGTCAGATAGGAGGAAAATATGCTACAGACAATTGTAACCTATTGCAGAAGTATACGCATGCGTCCCAGCAATTGTTCTGTAATTTCTATAGGTTGGTAGGTCATGACGAACGCACCTGCAGAAATTATGAGCTAATGATGGATTGAACCCCTACCTACAGGGTGTAGACTAAAACATGAGCCCTTGTTCAAAATGTAAGACTAACGCGCACTGGATTTTAGGGGCGCGACCGAGGTCGATGTGGAATGGGCCTAGGAAGAGGTCGTAAATAGCTGATTTGTTACAAATGCGGAGGGCCAGGACACTATACCCACGATTGTACAAATTTGACAAGAGCATCATTTTTATATTGTACTTATTTCGACCATGAGATGGAGGATTGCCCTACCCTGATAGCGAGGTTGCGCGATAAGGGAATAATCCAGCCTCCCCCAACTTAGAATCTACAAATGATGAGGGTTGAGTTGTGCGAAGAGGATCTGAATGTGAACATTGTGCTTCAGAGCGGTATCACAACAGGCGATGGCAAACGTAAGCAGCCTGAAGAAAGTGCCTGGGTTCGCAAGGCTCCTACAAAGGAACCTGAATTTGATTTGGAGCGCGCGAAGGAGACATTCATGGAAGCTAAGAAGAGCTTCACGGAGGCCTCCACTTCAGGTAGTAAGGATCAACTAGAACCGGAGATGGATCCTTTAATGCTCACTACCTTTATGGAGACATGTATGAAGTTGCTACGCGATAGCAGGGCTGTGAAAGGACTGCAGGAACTTATCGCTAGATGTGCTGGGTCAGGAGAGCTGTGCATAGTACGAAAGCTCCGGAAACATACAACATGAACAAGAAGGGAAATGAGATTGACTTCGCAAATCGGTGAGTATGAAATGGATCAAGTAATCCTCGATATAGGATCAGATGCAAATGTACCGCCAAAGTAGACATGGGAACACATGGGCAGGGCCGCATTGCAGTGGTCTCCTATTCAATTACGAATGGTGAACTAACAGAAGATCTTACCCATGGGAAGATTGCAAGGAGTAACGGTCGATATTGAAGGTGCGAGCGCGCTGGTGGATTTCGAAGTGATAGAAATTGTTGACGATAGCAATCCCTATCCTGCGCTACTGGGCATAGACTAGGCCACTGATATGAATGGAGTCATAAACATGAAGAAGCGCAAAATGATTTTTGAGAAAAAGTCACTACGCATAATAGTACCACTAGATCCTGCCGAAGGAGCGCAATATACAGAACCGGTGCATGACGATGATAGTGATGATGATCTCGATTGCATCTACAAAATAACTGCGTGAGAGCAGGATTGGGTGAATCTGACAACAGACGGTAGGATTTTGTGGAGTGCAACAGCTCCTGCACCTTTCCAGATGGATATAGGTGTATGATACGCAGCCCACACCAACGCACACCGCTCTCATAATAGAAAATAGGAACAAAACGCAGAAGCAGTGAAGACGAATTGCACCGAAGATTATCAGCGAGGAAGCCTTTGACAAGGTGTGCAAAGTGCTAAACAGGGTCCACCATGTGAAACGCACTAACTGAGACCTGCGCGTACCTACAATACTATGGGCTTACAGAACAACATGTAAGAAACTGATGGGACAAACACCTTTCCGGTTAGTCTATGGCATGGAAGCTGTCATGCCCATGGAATATATTGTACCCAATCTGCAAATAGCAGCACTCATAGGGATGACGAACCGCGAAGCTCTGGAAGAAAGACTCGCACAATTGGAAGAAATTGAGGAGGAACGGTTCTTGGTAGGTTTTCATCAGCAGGTTCAAAAACAGCGTGAAAAAGCTTGGCATGATCGCCATATTAAGTTGTGCACATTCAAAGTAAACGACTTAGTACTGCTATACAACAGCAAGTTTGAAAAAATTCCGGGAAAATTCAAAATGCATTAGCTAGGAACATATGTGGTTAAGGAATTCATAGATGGAGGCACGGTCCAACTCGTCAAATTAAATGGAGAACCCTTCCCAGGAAAAGTAAACAACAACCGCTTGAAGCCTTACACAGGTGGGTCAGCTATCTGGCTAGCCGACAACAGTAAATTCTTCACGTTCCAAGGAGTCGGACAAGGGCGCGGGACTATAAACACATATCGGTATGACTGCATGGGAACAATTCAGTTACAACGGACTCAAAAGAACAGATACAGCAAGTCTAGCAAGTAGCAGCTCAGTGTGCTGCAGACATCAAGATAGTTCGGAACCAGTTGGAGGGACTCCGCGCCAAGATTGACGCGCCGACAGAGTGACTCAAGGGCGAGTCACGATTTTTATGTTGGGGGCCTGTTGGGCATGGAATCCCCCCACAACATGTTTTGGGGCTCAAAGCTGAAGTTTTGAGTAATATTATTGTAAAGCTCCGCGAATTGCGGGCATGGAGCGTGAATTGTATGTTAGAGTCATAGGGTTGTCTACCCTAAGTGTTGAATGTAGTGTCGGCCTACCCATGGTCCGTGGACCATGGGATTCTATAAATAGAGCGAGGCTCTAAGTTGTAGAGTAGTTAAGCGAAGTAAGAAGAAAGGAATAGATGGAGTTTGAAAGATAGCGAAGCATAGAGCAAGAGTCTAAGTGTCTTGGGACATAATATTAGGAATATGCTCTACAGTTGAGTGCACAGAGGCCTGGTAGAGTCCGCATCAGAGTGCGCAGACCCCTGCAGCTGAGTGCGCAGGGTAGAGTCGAGTCTGTAACAGAAGGAAGAAAATAATAAAGCGAAGTTTCGTTACCAATTATGTGTATCTGTTCTGAGTTATTACATGTTTTATATTACTTTCATGTATACTGGCTATTCAATTATACTGTTTGTTTGTTGCGCACACTTGTATTGTGAATATTGTTAAGTATAACTGAAGGCGTACGAATAAGTTAAGAAAATCAACTAATATCAGACTATGAGTAGGAAATTGGGTAATAACACTATTCGACCCCTGAATAGGGCTGTGCGAAGGCAACATCTCAGGCTACGAGGTACGGGTAAGTGCGTGTAGCGACGTGTTTACTGGGTCGAACCATGGACCACTTGAAATCATCAGACATATCCAGGGTGTGGAAACCTGGTTCTAGCACCCTCCCATACTACTTCAGGTGAGACCTCGGTCCACTCTCTGTGGGTTGTTGCTGAAAGGGCCAGTAGTACCGGGATTGTTTGGCTAAATCATCTCTGAACTTGGGTCAGGCCCCTGTAAGCCAACAAGTTGCCTGGGGATGACCACCGACATGGTGAATTAATGATGTACCTTTCTTGGCACTCAGACGTCGCTACTCCAAACAAAAATTTTGAAACCACGCCATTCATCGATTTGAATTTGAATTGGTTTCCCGCGTTACTTTTATTTTCATTTGTAGTGAATATGTGATGATTGAATCGATTTTGGGGCTCAAATCGGAGGATGCGGATTCTTGGCAAGAGAGATAGGGCGCCTCATCTTCATGTCTCATCTCATGAGTCCACCCACTGGGTCTTCACTCGGGAAGCAATACCATACCACGTGCATTCATATTGGGGGATTTATATTGAGGAAAAATTGACATAATATATTGGGGGATATATAGGGGATAAAGGGTTCTTATATTGGCAAATATAGAAAATGGAGTTCAAAGTTAATGAAAAAATATAAACGGGTATAAAAAATGTAAATGAAAAAATGGATACCTATAATATCTAGTGAATGTAGGGGTTTTTTAAATTGGGAAGGTGAATTGGGTTTGTATTGGTAGGGGGTAAAATAATGTGATTCTCAGAGGTATTTTCCAATACATAGTCAAATAAAGGGTCTTGTATAGTATGCCACGAACGCATGTGATATGTCAAAGGTTCATTGAGTGAAGCCCCCACGAGTCCACCAGAGTTGTAGTAACGCACTGAATCGAAGTTGTTAGAGCCGTAGTAATGCAATGCGGGTGGAATTCGACATTATAGAGCATCAACTTGGGTGTTCCCATCATGGCTTGGTCACAACATTAGGACCAATTTTATAACTCAATATTTGTGGTGAAGGAATTGAAGATGAGCATGGAAGTGAAGAAGTGGACAAAAGCAAACAAAAATGAGCTAGTCACAGTTGAAGAGGTTGATAAATCCATCAGATGGTGAAAGATGAGAGGTGATGGAAATGAGGAGAGAACCAAGGAACTCAGAGATGTCGCTCGAATTACAGTTGCAGATGCAGAATAGTCATGCAATGTGTTGGAGTTTGTTGATCATTAATCTTGAATGAATGAAATCAAACTATGATTTTGGCCAACTTTCAGAGTTAATGATTAGGCCTGGAAAGGTTTGAAATTGGAGTATTACAATATTTTATAGGTTGAGATATCTCATGGGCTTCAATTTATTGCATTATAGTTAATGATGTATGATATTCATACCAGATGTAAGCTCAATCTCAAGAAATAAAGCCACAAACTTGACTAAATTTTCTTTTTAAAGTTTAAAGAAATATTAATCCCTCACGAGCTTTGATCTTGGAACAAATTTCAACCCATTTTAGTTTTGTGTTATAGGATGGTTTCTGTCATAAATAAATAGGTTATAAACTAGAATGTACAATGAATTTATCCTTGAGTTATAAACTTGTTGACGGTGTTGGACTTGCCAGGATGTCAGGGGATCTCCCCGGTAAGAAGTCCCAACTAGACCTCAGACCGTTTGGTGTGGGAGTCGCAATAGTGGGTCATACGGTATTTCCTTGACCGCGGTTGCGTGCACAGGCAAGTAGGATGTCCTTGTTGGTAGAAAGGGTGTGACCAACACAGAAAGACAAGGAAGGTGCATGAAGGGTTCTAACGCATGGACTGTGGAATGAGTGTGCCCCTTAGAAACCTATGGAAACATGCAGCTTGAAAGGGAACACATGAGAAAATATACATCACAAGCTGGAAAGCAAGTTAACCAACAATCCAAAGTGATGGTTAAACCAACAACACATATCAATAAGATTCATACAAACATATATAGAAAATTCCATACATATATGTGTAATAAAACAATTACCTATATTGTTAGAGTAACCAAGATAACTGAAATACAATAACAACATATGCATGAAATGTGCTAGATATGTTATATTAAGAAAGTGAAAGTTATAATCATACATACAACCATGTCCAACTATTAGTCTTGACAACGGAACTTTACAGTCATTGTCGCCTACTCCTCCAAAGATATATATTAGCTCTACACTATGGAGAATCCAAGGGTCGTTACAATACACTCCAAGCTTTCTCTAAGATACTTTTTTAGGAAGCTTGGCTCCCAAAAGCATGTACAATGAGTTATGAAGTTCTATAAATAGAAAAGGGCGGGGTGTCCCTGACATTCCCCTTTGTGACCCTTCACCTACCATCATGACTCTTCAACTACTACATGACTGTCACATTCGACTATCGACACTTGGTATTTCACTTTTACAAGATATTACATTACAATCTGCACATGTACCCATGTTAGATGAAATGGCTTGTGTAATTCATGCAAGACATCACTAAGACTCGGAAAACTATGGGAAGATCAAATCTTCGACATCCTCGCAATGATCGACTGTGGCAAACCGATGCCAAGTTTGGTAGTCCGTGTATTCTGTGGTGACATCCTTTTGGAAGTGAACTCTTGCCTCCGTTGCATATGGGTACACTGATTTGGCTCCTCTCTCCAACTCATGTGATAACATGTGCATCGTAGTCTTGAGTGTAGCCAAACCAACAACATACTGATGCATAGTGTTTGTGTTCATCTCCGAGTTTGTATGGTGGCTATGCACATCAACTCATCAAAGTACATGTCGAGCTCCAATCGGACTTGGTTCTTTTTCTTTTCCTCGGTGAGTGTGCCAATGGATGCAATTGCATGTGTGTGCACAATAACATCCATGCTCCTGAACACTTGTGCATGTGAAGCCTGCAAACTAGTGATGAGTTGCGAGAGTTCCTCATAGTTTTGGACTTGACTCCTGATGCATGCCTTCAACTATACTGCCATGGGCACCATCATATTAGGCAAGAGCAATGGGACTCCTTTGTACTTCATTGTCCCTGTTTGCATGTGGTCGACAGTAGTGTGCAAGTCTAGCAAGGTGCGTGATCTCCTACCACAACGTTGTTACCAACCATTGAGATGGACAACTGAATTATACACAATGACGAATATGGAATACAACATCTGCATGACTGTCTCGAGAGACGATACTTCATTCATTATTTATCTCTTAAACTCTACTCTGGCAGATGTTGTGACATGCTCTCCTCCTTGCTTGGCCACTTGTAACTCCTTAGCCATTCGCTCGTTCTCTACTGTCAAGAATTGAAAACTCGAGCTGGTGGTTTCAACATATGCTTTGGTAGCATCGACCAATGCTGATTGATTCTTGTGCACATCGGATACGATCACTCGTTCTTCAAACTGCGCAAGAGATACATGGACATCCGGAGTAGTCACTATGTGCGACTACACAACTCTCTGTTGTGACTCGTCGAAAGATATATATGTTGTGCATCTCTGCTTCTAGATTGTCTTCAAGGATCTCAGTGTCTCCTTGATATCTTAGGACTTGCTTTTCTTCTAGATCTGGTGAAGTCGGTGGGTTGACCTCTTGTTCATGAGGCATGCGGTCAATATCCTATTCTGACTTTGGCTGAACTGTCTTCAAGTCCATCTGCTCTAACATTTTCTCAATCTCTTGAGCGAATTCCTGCTCCTGCCACTGCTCACCTTGTATGCTTTGTGTCAGCTGCTCGGACGAGTCTACAAACTGTATGGGTGCAGTTTCATCAATTTGTGCATGTTGTGCCTCCAGCTGTGTCTATCCCTCCTGCACTTCTCTCTTCTACACAGCTCTTGTTCTTCTTGAAGTTGCTACTTCAACTCTTGCAACTCCTTTGCACGTTCATTGTCACCTCTTAGCCTCAATCTCCAAAGCTTCTTTCAACACAAGTGGATTTTCTTTGAACTTGTAGCTTTGCTCTGCCTCTGCATTGTCAACAACCTTTATCTTGCATTTATTATGCATAGGTATGTTACACTTTGCTACTGATGATGATGCTTCTCTCTGAGATGTTGCTTCCTTCTTCTTTTCTAACCACTTTGTGGCTATGATGACCATTTCATTGAGCTTGGAGAAGTTATAGTAGTATCTCCATGGGTCTTCCACAGGCCAATGACATGCCTCGTGGATCCAAGGAAACCACAATCTCGCACAGTGGTCCTTCACCAAGCAATGTGGGTCATACAGATTGAAACTTCTGTTGCCGAAGGTCAATCTCTTAAATTACTTTGTCACGACCTGAGCATGCTTAGGATTTTGTATCTCATACAAATCGAATTGTAAAGGAAGAGCAGGCCAAGGTGCCTTCTTCTTCCTGTGCAGTCTTGTTGACAACCCTGTCGAGATGTGATATGACACTTCTTGCATGATGAGATTGTCCATGGAAAACTTTGGTAAAACATGTCGATCCTTCTTCGTGTTGTACATCCGTATGAAGGTGACAAGGGGTGAGGCATACCATTCTTCTATGTCAATCAATGACTCCATCACTTTCATTGACATGCAAGATGGATCCTGCTCAAATATCATTTTGTATACGGGGTGACAAAGTTGTCTAACAACTGTATGATAAATTTAAGAAAGTTTCATTCAGAGAACAATCTACAATAAGCATGGATAGAGGTTTCCGAGGGTTTCCATGCCCAACTTAAGCCTGGGAACTGCTAACGGGCACATACTGCATCAAGTATGTACACAGACATGTATATCTCTGATTGTTGACCTTTTGGCGGATGTCAGGCTTTTGTTATCTGTTCCTTCAACTTGAGAGCCAACATGTCAGACTAGCTGCATGGTCTTCCTTCACTGGCCAGTTGGTCCATAACAATCACCCAACTCTGCAGGAAGGTTTATGTGATTTATTGGTTGTATAAGAAGCATGCAAATATGACCAAGTACTGATATGCCTTCCATAGTATCTTCGTCTTGTAAGCCTGTTTGGATGTTGTCCTGAACTTGGCTGGCTTTTTCACCCAGCTCTTCAAGATATTTCTTGAGTTTGCACTGTTATTAGGTCTGTTGAAGGGTGTATCCATTGTGATCACCGACTGTGGCAAGTGATACATTTGTTTAAAGTCCTTCGCCCAGAAGGTAGCATTTTTTATCCCACTAAAACTGCTCCACACCATTGTCTAAGGATTAGTGTGCGACACAATCCAATGGATCATTTCTGTGCATGGAAAGGCAGGATACCTACATGCAATCGAGTACAAGTTAGACTTATGGATGTTAACATAGACCTTGAGGTCTTCCATATCTTCCTCAAATGTTCCTAAGAAGGTGTCGTTGATGTCCTGCCATTTCACCTTGATGTCCTTGTCTATGAACAACTTGGTGTCTTCGTAGATAGGCAAGATCATAGACACTTGCTCAAATGCATCTCCAGTTGCACTTCCAACAGTGTCCTCTGACCCTCCTCTCTTGGAGGCCATTGAACTTGTTCTCCAAAGAGACAGATGAACACCTGCGATACCTGGAGACATAGAAACACTCATGGCAAGTAATCTGTCAGTTGAAAACCAAAGAAAATTTGAGGACTGACATGCAACATAACTAGGTGATTGATAATTCCATAGCTTTTCTGATTGATATATCACAAATCAAATGAGTGAACCATTTCTACTGTCAAATTTGAGTGTGAAACATTTGAGTTGTCAAAATGAATGAACCATTTGAGTTGTGAAAGGAGAACTTTAGGTTTGGAATCGTGGGTAGTGTGCCGTTTGGAACCCTAACTTATCACGTAAGAGATGTGGGGTTTGGAATATTGACTTGACTTGCATAAGGTGGGGTTAGAAATTTCTGTGGTCAATAAAGCGAGTGAGGATGGCTACAGGGTTCGCAATCTCGACTTTTAGTGTTTCAAATTTATGTGGTCATTAAGGCAAGTGAGGATGTTAGTCACGTTGAGAAGACAAAATGGTTAACGTTAAAAAATGCTTGGAAAACAATAAATTCCTTGCGTTGGTTGAATTTGGTTGAAGTAAAAAGACACCCATTTACTCACCAAGTACCAATTTCCAGGTCAAATCCAATAAACTCATACACATTACACAATTTGAATGCTCTAAGATCATAAGATTGGGACGATTTTTAACATATTTGTTAAATCTAACCCATAGAGTTGCAAAGTTTGTTTAATATTGGATTCAATAATTCAATGATTTTATAGCCGAGGTTCTATTATTTAATGATTTAAGACTTTATGCTATAAGATTGGGATGTTTTAACATTATTTAAGACTTATAGGTTCTATTATTTAATGATCTAAGACTTTATGCTATAAAATTGGGATGTTTAGTGTGTTTAATTTTGTGATTAAATAATTCAATGATTTTATATCTTAGCTTCTATTATTTAATAATTTAAGACTTTATGTTATAGGATTGGGATGTTTTAACATTATTTAAGACTTATAGGTTCTATTATTTAATGGTCCAAGACTTTATGCTATAAGATTGGGATGTTTAGTGTGTTTAATATTGTGATTCAATAATTCAATGATTTTATATCTTAGTTTCTATTATTTAATGATCTACGACTTTATGCTATAAGATTGGGATGTTTTAACATTATTTAAGACTTATTGGTTCTATTATTTAATGATCTAAAACTTTATGCTATAAGATTGGGATGTTTTAATATTATTCGAGACTTTATACTATAAAATTGGGATATTTCAATATGATATAAGATTTTATTTAATAGGATTGGGATGTTTCAGCATGATCTAAGACTTTATGTTATACGTTTGGGAGGTTTCAAGTAACAATGTTTATGGCAAATCCAATAATCTTACATAATATGTTTTATGTCGAATAAATAATTTAATAATCTAAAAATGTGTGCTATAGGATTAGGAAGACTCTATTTGCTTAGTCACCAACTACTAATATGCATATCAAATATAACCAGTGGCATTGCAAAATCCTTTCATGTATATATTATATTCCAACTACCTATAGTTTGTTTCGATATTATATTTCAACTACCAATGTCCATCTCAAATTCAATAACCTTACACACTAAATATTATATTAAATAAATGATCTAATGACTTAAGCCTTTATATTATAGAATAGAATTGAGAAGACTTCCCTAATTAGATACAAATATCAATATCAATGTTAAATCCACCAAGTGGCATTCCAAAGTCCCCACATTTAGATATTAGGTCCCAATTGAAATTGTCAAACCAATAAAGGTTACTTGACTACAACTAAAAGAAATGTGTGGACCTTGCCTCATGTACCATTTTCTTAATATTAATATGTACCAAAAAAATGTTATGTACTTTGACTCTTATCTTATCAACCTTCTACTTTTTAAAATTGAACATCATATATTGTAAATTATGGTTTTTTTTTTCTAGTTTCACTCATATTCAATGTTAGATTGGATCTACTTGATGATAGGTTGGATGTTTGCTACCAGACGATCAAGGGAACCCAATTATTTCTTATAGGGAATAGCAATTCCTATTGGAGTAGTCTACCCAGGTGGTAGAACCGCCTAGAAATAATCGTTGGCCAGGAAAATATATGTTTACGATGACAGAGAATGGAAAGGAAATGGTCAGTGGAAGAATGTGTTTCAGGCTATGTTGGGCATGGAATCCCCCCACAACATGTTTGGGGCTTAAAGCCCAAGTTTTGAGTAATATTATTGTAAAGCTCCACGAATTGCGGGTGCGGAGTGCGAATTGTATGTTAGATTCATAGGGATGTCTGACCTAAGTGTTGAATGTAGTGTCGACCTACCCATGGTCCGCAAACCATGGGATTCTATAAATAGGGAGAGGCTCTAAGTTTTAAAGTAGTTAAGCGAAGTAAGAAGAAAGGAATAGATGGATTCTGAAAGATAGCGAAGCATAGAGCAAGAGTCTAAGTGTCTTGGGTCGTAGTAGTAGGAAGAGACTCTGCAGCTGAGTGCACAGAGGCATGGTGGAGTCCACAGTTGAGTGTGTGGACCCCTACAGCTGAGTGCACAGGGTAGAGTCGAGTTTGTAACAGAAGGAAGAAAATAATAAAGAGATTTTTCGTTACCAATTATGTATATCTGTTCTGAGTTATTACATGTTTGATATTACTTGCACTTATACTGGTTATTCAATTACATTATTTGTTTGTTGCATGCACTTGTATTGTGAATATTGTTAAGTATAAATGAAAGTGTACGAATAAGTTAACCAAATCAGCTAATATCAGACTATGAGTAGGAAATTGGGTAATAACACTATTCGTCCCCTGAATAGGGATGCGCGAAGGCAACATCTCAAGCTGCAAGGTACGGGTAAGTGCGCGTAGTGACGTGCACGCTGGATCGAACCATGGACCACTTGAAATAATCAGACATCTCTAGGGTACGAAAACTTGGTTCTATCACCCTCCTATACTACTTTGAGTGAGACCTCAATCCATGCTCCGCGGGATGTTGCCGAAAGGGCCAGTAGTACTGGGATTTGTTTGGATAACTTTGAACCCGGGTCATGCACCTATAAGCCAACAAATGGTTCCTTTGTCCGGACGGGGATTTGCATAAGGGATTTCTGATGTCGTGTCACTGGAATTCTACTAAGAAAGAAATTGAAAAGTGGTTGGATAGAAAGATTCACTAGTTCGAGGTGCAGGAAAACAGGAATCCATGAGTATCAAAGGAATAGTGGTTAGAGCACTACGTGTATATGAAAATCCACAAGTTTTTCTTTGCATCCTTCCCCTTTGAGTTGTATGAGTGGATCGTGAAGCTAGCAGACAGTCAAGGGAGGTGTAGGATCGACAAACCAATCGTGTGGACTCCGAAATTAGTGTGCAGACTAGAAGCATCGGAAGATAAGATTTCACGCGTTGTGGTCCATTGGCTCGATCAAATTATAGGAGGATTCATCATTGAGTTCGTGGTAGACACGTTAGTCAGCTACAGCAAGGCGAAATGACATTTCCTCAAAGGAACGTGAGGTAAGTACATTAAATCTTTGAATACCTAGATTAAATGCTACTGTGCAAAAAGCGGGTTATGCGAATAAATTAATGTTTGGGACTACGCGAAGTGGGAAGATCCACAGAATTGGAAGTAGTGAAGAATTAGAGACTAGTCCCTTGATTTCACCCTCGTGGGAAAGCGAGGAGGAGCTCGCGAAAGTTTCTCCGAGGAGCGTGATCAGTCTGATAAGGCAGTGGCTTTCGCGCATACCAGCCCCACCTACATTGCCACTTGTTTCACCATAATCCCCTCCATCTCCATCCACACCACCTCCACCACCAACACAGTTCAGTATGGCAAGCGCAGTAAAATTGTCGGTATTCGAAGGAGTAGGGAACGAAGCTCTGGACCAATTTTGGTTCATGGTAAAAGTAGTATGGGAAGCGCAAGGGGTTACCGATGACAACATAAAGAAGGCAACACTGGTAAGCGCGTTGCAAGATCACGCAATGATGTGGTACATTAAGCACTCTAATGACAATCCAAATGCTAGGATCGCAGAAATCCAAGCTATGCTAAATAAGGAGTTTAGCAGGACAAAATCGGAGATGCAGTCGATTATCGGGTTTAAGGAGATCATGATGCTTCCAGGTGAAACTCCATGGGAATTGGATCAAAGCCTGAAGAGAATGATTCATGAAGCCAACATGACCTTGACAGATGCACAACACCATGCATGGTTTGTAGCATCCCTAACGCCGCATCTAAGGATGACATTGTCGCAGTAGAAGTTATCCACCCATGCTAAAGCATTGGAGATTGCAATGAGACTACATGAGGCCCCTATACAAGATCCTAGCCTGGGAGTTTAACAAATCCACGCACAACTAAAAAATTTATGTCTTGAAATGCATAGTTTAAACAGGACAGGATAACTCACCTAGAGGTGCACGAGGAGATATGGTGCATCAAATGCAAGGGACAGGGACATGACAAGGATCATTGTCTAGTCTTCATGAACTATTGGGCGACAGGAGGTTCGATGCCATTGAGACTGAAGGCACAAGCAGGGCCGAGCGTGGTGCCTACATTATGGTGCATGATCTATCAGATAGGAGGAAAACATGCTACATACAATTGTCACCTATTGCAAAAGTATGCCCAGACATCCCAACAATTGTTTTGTAATTTCTGTAAGTTGGTAGGTCATGACGAGCGCACCTGCAAAAGTTATGAACTAATGATGGATCGAACCCCTACCTATAGGGTGCAGACTGAAACACGAGCCCTTGATCAAAATGCAGGACTAGCACACACTGGATTTCAGGGGCGCGACCGAGGTTGAGGTGGAATGGGCCCAGGAAGAGGTCGTAAATAACTGATTTGTTACAATTGTGGAGGGCCAGGACATTATGCCCACGATTTTACAAATCTGACAAGAACATCATTTTTATATTGTACTCAGTTCGACCATGAGACGGAGGATTGCCCTACCCTAATAGCGAGGTTGCGTGATAAGGGAATAATCCAGCCTCCCCCAACTCATAATCTACAAATGATGAGGGCTGAGCCGTGTGAAGAGGATCTAAATGTGAACATTGTGCTTCAGAGCGGTATCACAACAGACGATGGCAAACGTAAGCATCCTAAAGAAAGTGCCTAGGTTCACAAGGCTCCTACAAAGGAACCTGAATTTGATTTGGAGTGTGCGAAGGAGACATTCATGGAAGCTAAGAAGAGCTTCACGGAGGCCTCCACTTCAGGTAGTAAGGATCAACTAGAACCGGAGATGGATCCTTCAATTCTCATTACCTTTATGGAGACATGTATGAAGCTGCTGTGCGACAAAAGGGCTATGAAAGGACTATAGGAACTTATCACTAGGTGCGCTAGGTCAAGAGAGTCGCGTGTAGTACGAAAGCTTGGGAAACATACATCACGAACAGGAAGGGAAATGAGATTGACTGCTCAAATCAGTGAGTATGAAATGGATCAAGTAATTCTCGATCTAGGATCGGACGCAAATGTAGTGCCAAAGCACACATCGGAACACATGGGACATGGGCAGGCCCACATTGCAGTGGTCTCCTATTCAATTATGAATGGTGAACCAACAGAAGATCTTACCCATGGGAAGATTGCAAGGAGTAACGGTCGATATTGAACGTGCGAGCGCGCTGGTGGATTTCGAAGTGATAGAAATTGTTGACGATAGCAATCCCTATCTTGCCCTACTGGGCATAGACTAGGCCACTGATATGAACAGAGTCATAAACCTGAAGAAGCGCAAAATGATTTTTGAGAAAAAGTCACTACGCATAGTAGTACCGCTAGATCCTGCCGAAGGAGCGCGATATACAGAATTGGTGCGTGACGATGATAGTGATGATGATCTCGATTGTATCTACAAGATAACCGCGCAAGAGTAGGATTGGGTGAATCCGACAGCAGATGGTAGGATTTTTTGGAGCACGACAACTCCTACATTTCAGATTCGAATGAGGAAGTAGAACGATGGCAGAACCAGTTACACGAGGTAACCAAGCTAAATTGCAATATGATGATAAGGTCATTACGTTGTGTAGCAACACAGGCAAGGGATCTGCCCATGTATGATGGAATGACATCGGTGGAAAAATTCTTGAAAAAATTTGAAAGTGAAGTGCCAGAACAACAGCAGTTCGATGCTCTGAAATGGGCACTACGCGCTACGCCTGCAAGGTGGTGGGGTACGCACCAGCGGAGTTTCGGGGATTGGCGCGACTGCAGAAGGGTGATGCTTGTACTATTTGGAAAACCTCAGCTATAGATGAGAGCTGGTTTTGAAGGGCGAAACATCTTGCGCGCCCACCTTTCCATATGGATACAGGTGTATGATACGAAGCCCGGACCAACACACACCGCTCTCATAATAGAAAATAGGGCCAAAACGTAGAAGCAGTGAAGACAAAGCGCACCGAAGATTATCAGCGAGGAAGCCTTTAAAAAAGTGTACAGAGTGCTGAACAGGGTCCACCATGTGAAATGCACTCACTGGGACCTGTGTGTACCTGCAATACTATGGTCTTACAGAACAACATGCAAGAAACTAATGGGACAAACACCTTTCCAGTTAGTCTATGGCGTGGAAGTTGTCATGCCCATGGAATATATTGTACCCAATTTGCGAATAACAGCACTCATAGGGATGACGGACTGCGAAGCTCTGGAAGAAACACTCGTGCAATTGGAAGAACTTGAGGAGGAACGGTTCTTGGCAGGTTTTCATCAGCAGGTTCAAAAACAGCGTGAAAAAGCTTGGCATGATCGCCATATTAAGTTGCGCACATTCAAAGTAAATGACTTAGTACTGCTATATGACAACAAGTTTGAAAAAATTCCAAGAAAATTCAAAATGCATTAGCTGGGACCATACGTGGTTAAGGAAGTCATAGATGGAGGTGTGGTCGAGCTCATCAAATTAAATGGAGAACCCTTCCCAGGAAAAGTAAACGGACGCTGCTTGAAGCCTTACACAGGTGGGCCAGCTATCTGACTAGCCGACAACAATACAGTCTTCATGCTCCAGGGAAGTCGGAAAAGGGCGCAGGACTATAAACACATATTGGTATGGCTGCATGGGAACAATTCAGTTACAACGGACTCAAAAGAATAGTTACAGCAGGTCCAACAAGCAGCAGCTCAGTGCACTGCAGACATCGAGATAGTTCAGAACTAGTTGGAGGGACTCTGCGCCAAGATCGCCGCACCGACAGAATGACTCAAGGGCAAGTCACGATGTTTGTGTTGGGAGCCTGTTGGGCATGGAATCCCCCCACAACATGTTTTGGGGCTCAAAGCCGAAGTTTTGAGTAATATTATTGTAAAGCTTCGTGAACTGCGGGCGCAAAGCGCGAATTGTATGCTAGAGTCATAGCGTTGTCTACACTAAGTGTTTAATGTAGTGTCAGCCTACCCATTGTCCGCGGACCATGGGATTCTATAAATAGAGCGAGGCTCTAAGTTGTAAAGTAGTTAAGCGAAGTAAGAAGAAAGGAATAGATGGAGTCTGAAAGATAGCGAAGCATAGAGAAAGAGTCTAAGTGTCTTGGGTCATAGTATTAGGAAGATGCATCACAGCTGAGTGCGCAGAGGCCTGGTAGAGTCCGTAGTTGAGTGTGCGGACCCCTGCCGTTGAGTGCGCAGGGTAGAGTCGAGTCTATAACAGAAGGAAGAAAATAATAAAGAGAAGTTTTGTTACCAATTATGTGTATCCGTTCTGAGTTATTACATGTTTGATATTACTTGCACTTATACTGGTTATTCAATTATACTGTTTGTTTGTTGTGCGCACTTGTATTGTGAATATTGTTAACTATAACTGAAAGTGTACAAATAAGTTAAGAAAATCAACTAATATCAGACTGTGAGTAGGAACTTGGGTAATAACATTGTTCGGCCCTTGAATAGGCCTGTGCGAAGGTAGCATCTCAGGCTACGAGGTACGGCTAAGTGCATGTAGCGACGTGCGCGTTGGGTCGAACCACGGACCACTTGAAATCATCAGACATCTCTAGGGTGTGGAAACCTGGTTCTAGCACCCTCCCATACTACTTCGATTGAGACCTCAGTCCGCGCTCCACAGGCTGTTGTTGAAAGGGCCAGTAGTACCGAGATTTGTTTGGCTAAATCATCTCTGAACCCGGGTTAGGCCCTTGTAAGCCAACAGGCTGCCTGGGGATGACCACCGACAAGGTGAATTAATGATGTACTACCTTTCTTGGCACTCAGACGTCGCTACTCCAAACACAAATTTTGAAACCATGCCATTCATTGATTTGAATTTGAATTGGTTTCCCGCGTTAATTTTATTTTCATTTGTAGTGAATATGTGATGATTGAATCAAGTTTGGGGCTCAAATCGTAGGATGAAGATTCTTGGCAAGAGAGATAGGGTGCCTCATCTTCATGTCTCATCTCATGAGTCCACCCACTGGGTCTTCACTCGGGAAGCAATACCATACCACGTGCATTCATATTGGGGGATTTATATTGAGGAAAAAATGACATAATATATTGGGGGATATATAGGGGATAAAGGGTTTTTATATTGGTAGATATAGAAAATGGAGTTCAAAGTTAATGAAAAAATATAAAGGGGTATAAAAAAATGTAAATGAAAAAATGGATACCTACAATATCTAGTGAAAGTAGGGGTTTTTTAAATTAGGAAGGTATATTGGGTTTGTATTGGTAGGGGGTAAAATAATGTGATTCTCAGAGGTATTTTCCAATACATAGTCAAATAAAGGGTATTATATAATATGCCACAAACGCATGTGATATGTCAGAGGTTCATTGAGTGAAGCCCCTGTGAGTCCACCAAATTTGTAGTAACGCACTGACTCAAAGTTGTTAGAGCCATAGTAACGCAATGCGGGTGGAATTCGACATTGGAGAGCATCAGCCTGGGTGTTCCCATCATGGCTTTTTCACAACATTAGGACCAATTTGCTAACTCAATATTTGTGGTGAAGGAGTTGAAGATGAGCATGGAAGTGAAGAAGTGGACAAAAGCAAACAACAATGAGTTACTCACAGTTGAAGAGGTTGAGAAATCCATCACATGGTGAAAGATGAGAGGTGATGGAAATGAGGAGAGAGCCAAGGAACTCAGAGATGTCACTTGAATTACTGTTGCAGATGCAGAATAGTCATGCAATGTGTTGTAGTTTGTTGATCATTAATCTTGAATGATCGAAATCGAACTATGATTTTGGCCAACTTTCAGAGTTAATGATTAGGCCTGGAAAGGTTTGAAATTGGAGTATTGCAATATTTTATAGGCTAAGATATCTCATGGGCTTCAATTTATTGCATTATATTTAATGATTTATGATATTCATACCAGATGTAAGATCAATCTCAGGAAATAAAGCTAGAAACTTGAATAAATTTTCTTTTTAAAGTTTAAAGAAATATTAATCCCTCACGAGCTTTGATTTTGGAACAATTTCAACCCATTTTAGTTTTGTGTTATAGGACAGTTTCAGTCATAAATAAACAGGTTATAAACTAGAATGTATAATGAATTTATCCTTGAGTTATAAACTTGTTGTTGTTGTTGGACTTGCCAACATGTCAGGGGATCTCCCTGGTAAGAAGTCCCAACTAGACCTTAGATCGTTTGGTGTGGGAGTCGCAACAGTGGGCCATATGGTATTTCCTTGAGCGCAGAGGCAAGTAGGATGTCCTTGTTGGTAGCAAGGGTGTGACCAGCACAGAAATCCAAGGAAGGTGCATGAAGGGTTCTAATACATGGAATGGGGAATGGGTGCGCCCCTTAGAAACCTATGGAAACATGCAACTTGAAAGGGAACACACGAGAAAATATACATCACAAGCTGGAAAGCAAGTTAACCAACTATCCAAAGTGATGGTTAAACCAACAACACGTCTCAATAAGATACATACAAACATATATAGAAAATTCCATACATATATGCGTAAGAAAACAATTACCTATATTGTTAGAGTAACCGAGATAGCTGAAATACAATGACAACATATGCATGAAATGTGCTAGATATGTTATATTAAGAAAGTGAAAGTTACAATCATACATACAACCATGTCCAACTACTAGTCTCGACAACGGAACGTTACAGTCATTGTCACCTGCTCCTCCAAATATATATATTAGCTCTACACTATGGAGAAGCCAAGGATCATTACAATACACTCCAAGCATTCTCTAAGATACTTTTTTAGGAAGCTTGGCTCCCAAAAGCATGTACAATGAGTTATGAAGTTCTATAAATAGCAAAGGGTGGGGTTACCCTTGACATTCCCCTTTGTGACTCTTCACCTACCCTCATGACTCTTCAACTACTACATGACTGTCACATTCGACTATCGACACTTGGTATTTCACTTTTACAAGATGTTACATTACAATCTGCACATGTACCCATGTGAGACAAAATGGCTTGTGTAAGTCATGCAATACATCACTAAGACTCGGACAACTATGGGAAGATCAACCCTTCGACATCCTCACGATGATCGACTGTGGCGAATCGATGCCAAGTTTGGTAGTCCGTGATGGTGTCCGTATATTCTGTGGTGACATCCTTCTGGAAGTGAACTCTTGCCTCCATTGCATCTGGGTACACTGATTTGGCTCCTCTATCCAACTCATGTGATAACATGTGCATCATATTATTGAGCGTAGCCAGACTAACAACATACTGATGCATAGTGTCTATGTTGATCTCCAAGTTTGTATGGTGGATGCACATAAACTAATCAAAGTACATGTCGAGCTCCAATCGGACTTGGTTCTTTTCTTCGCCTCGGTGAGTGTGCCAATGGATGCAATTGCATGCGTGCACACAATAACATCCATGCTCCTGAACACTTGTGCATGTGAAGCTTGCAAACTAGTGATGAGTTGTGGGAGTTCCTCATAGTTCTGGACCTGACTCCTAATGCAAGCCTTCAACTATACTGCCATTGGCACCATCATATTAGGCAAGTGTAATGGGGCTCCTTTGTACTTCATTGTCCCCGTTTGCATGTGGTCGATAGCAGTGTGCAAGTCTAACAAGATGTGTGATCTCCTACCACAACATTGCTACCAACCATTGAGATGGACAACTGAATTATGCATGGTGATGAATCTTGAATACAACGTCTGCATGACTGTCTCGAGAGACGATACTTCATTCATTCTTTATCTCTTAAACTCTGCTCTGGTAGATGTTGTAACCTTCTCTCCTCCTTGCTTGGCCGCTTGTAACTCCTTAGCCATTCGCTCATTCTCTACTATCAAGAATCGAAAACTCGAGCTGGTGGTTTCAACATATGCTCTGGTAGCATCGACCCATGCTGCTTGATTGTTGCGCACATTGGATACGATCACTCATTCTTCAAACTGCGCAGGAGATACATGGACATCCGGAGTATTCACTCTGCGTGACTGCACAACTCTGTGGTGTGACTCGTTGAAAGATATATATTTTGTGCATCTCTGCTTCTAGATTGTATTAAAGGATCTCAATGTCTTCTTGATCTCTTAGGACTTGCTTTGATTCTAGATCTGGTGAAGTCGGTGGGTTGACCTCTTGGTCATGAGGCATGAGGTCAATATCCTGTTTTGCCTTTGGCTGAACCGTCTTCATGTCCATCTGCTCTAACATTTTCTCAATCTCTTGAGCGAAGTCTTGCTCCTGCGATTGCTCAACCTGTATGCTTTGTGTCAGTTGCTCGGATGAGTCTACAAACTATATGGGCACAGTTTCATCAATTTGTGCATGTTGTGCCTCCAGCTGCGTCTATCCCTCCTGCACTTGCTTCTCTCTTCTACGCAGCTCTTGTTCTTCCCGGACTTGCTACTTCAACTCTTGCAACTCCTTTTCTATTCCCTCCATCCTCTATTTCTCTCTTTTCCTTTACGTGTTCGTTGTCGCCTCTTAGCTTCAATCTCCAAAGCTTCTTTCAACACAAGTGGATTTGCTTTGAACTTGCAGCTTTGCTCTGCCTCTGCACTGTCAACAACCTTTATCTTGCATTTGTTACGCATAAGTATGTTACACTCTGCTGCTGTTGATGATGCTTCTCTCTGAGATATTGCTTCCTTCTGCTTTGCTAGCCACTCTGCGGCTATGATGACCATTTCATTGAGCTTGGAGAAGTTATAACAGTATCTCCATGGGTCTTCATCAAGCCAATGACATGCCCCGTGGATCTAAGGAAGCCACAATCTCGCACAATGGTCCTTCACCAAGCAATGTGGGTCATACGAATTGAAACTTCTGGTGCCGAAAGTCAATCTTTTAAATTACTCTGTCACGACCTGAGCATACTTAGGATTTTGTATCTCATACAACTTGATTTGCAAAGGAAGAGCAAGCCAAGGTGCCTTCTTCTTCCTGTGAAGTCTTGTTGACAACCCTGTCGAGATGTGATATGACACTTCTTGCATGACGAGATTGTCCATGGAAAACTTTGGTAAAACATGCTGAGCCTTCTTCACATTGTACATCCATATGAAGGTGCCAAGGGGTGAGGCATACCATTCTGCTATTTCAATCAATGACTCCATCACTGCCATTGACATGCAAGATGGATCCTGCTCAAATATAATTTTGTATATGGGGTGACAAAGTTGTCTAACAACTGTGTGATAACTTCAAGAAAGTTTCATTCGGAGAACAATCTACAATAAGTGTGGACAGAGGTTTCTGAGGGTTTCCATGCCCAACTTAAGCCTGGGAACTGCTAACGGGCACATACTGCATCAAATATGTACACGGAAATGTATATCTTTGATTGCTGACCTTTGGGCAGATGTCGGGCTTCTGTTACCTATTCCTTCAACCTGAGAGCGAACATGTCGGACCAGTTGCATGGTCTTCCTTCACTGGCTAGTTGGTCCATAACAATCACCCAACTTTACAGGAAGGTTTCTATGCTCTATTGGTTGTATAAGAAGCATGCAAATATGACCAAGTACTGATATGTCTTCCACAGTATCTTTGTCTTGTAAACCTGTTTGGATGTTGTCCTGAACTTGGCTGGCTTTTTCACCCAACTCTTCAAGATATCTCTTGAGTTTGTACTGTTGTTAGGTCTGTTGAAGTGTGTATCCATTGTGATCGCCGATTGTGGCAAGTGATACATTTGTTGAAAGTCCTTCGCCCAGAAGGTAGAAAGTTTTATCCCACTAACACTGCTCCATACCATTGTCTGAGGATCGGTGTGCGACACAATCCAATGGATCATTTTTGCACATGGAAAGGTAGGATACCTACATGCAATCAAGTACAAGCTAGACTTATGGATGTTGACATAGACCCTGCGGTATTCCATATCTTCCTCAAATGTTCCTAAGAAGGTGTCATTGATGTCCTGCCATTTCACCTTGATGTCCTTGTATATGAACAACTTGGTGTCTTCGTAGATAGGCAAGATCATAGACACTTGCTCAAATGCATCTCCAATTGCACTTCCAACGGTGTCCTCTAACCCTCTTCTCTTGGAGACCATTGAACTTGTACTCCTGAGAGACAGAAGAACACCTGCGATACCTGGAGACATAGAAACACTCATGGCAAGCAATCTGTCAGTTGAAAACCAAAGCAAATTTGAGGACTGACATGCAACGTACCTAGGTGACTGATAATAAAGATTGCACAATTTTCACCGGGAGGCTAGGAAACTGACTACCAAAACTGTGCAAGGTACAATTCGAGCTGTCAAGAGCCTGAATGATTGCTAAAACGACATAATTCAAAGTCCAGCCTAGCCTGCTGAGGGCTGAAACTACACAATGTGCAGTTTCAGTCAGCAAGGGCATACAAACCCAGCAACTGCATTGCGTAATTTCTGGGGCCAAGAGGGCACTATCTCCCAAAATTGCGCAGAGAAAACCTAGAGGCCAATGCTGGCCATATTTGTGCATTTTCTGGGAGGAAGGTAGAGCCTTCACTCTCAGAGATGCGAATTTTTGGCTGGGTAAGGAAAGGTTAGGGCCAAGGCAGCCTAGACCCGCCAATAAGTGACTAAAAACATGAAAAGGTTTTAATGCATGGAAAATCTGAGCGTAATCAAGAGTGAATGATCATGCATGCAAATAGCGAGTGCAAGATTCAGCAAATGGAAAGAAAGCATGAGTGTGAAGTGATTCGCCGTAACTGTGACCGTTAGTGCAAAGACAATGTCATGCATGAGACAACAATGAGATGCAAAGAAAATAATGTCATGCATGAGACCCTTAGATTTTCTGCTTGACTCCATTTTTCTAAAATACTTATTACCTCTGTTGTAGACTTTGTTACTACTATTGTTTTATTTTCTTTTCTTAAATTTTCTATCACCATTGAACAACCCCATAGTCTTATTTTTTGAAGTTTTCTGATGTTCAAATAACTTTCCGGCAAACTCCTCAATGCTTCACATAACATCACAGTGAATATCTGAAGTGAAGGCATTGCACCTTCTTCGATCATTGGTAATTCTTCTAAATTTTTTAGTAAAACTATTGAAAATCTTTCCAATAAAGGAAATGTTCCTTTTTTACCGAACTTTTCCGGAATTTTTTTCAATTTAAAACAGTTTATGATTTCTAATTTTTTTAAATTCGAAAGGTTATGTAAATCTGGAAGTTCTTCCAACTTATTACATCCCTCCAATTTAAGTGAACTTAAATTCTGAAATTTATAAAACCTACTCTCCATTTTAACCACACACGGACATTTGAGCAAAAGCCATTTCATCTTCGACACACTGAAGAAGTCATCTGGTAAATTTGCGAGTGATGTGAATCTCAATTTGAGCGTCTCCATTTGATCCATACTCCGCATGGTTCCTTCGCTTATGAATTCTCCATTGTTATCCAGACATAACGTCTTCAGTTGTGTCAGAGTGCGCAAATCATCGATAGAAGCCACCGTTTGAGGACGACTTCTCTGGCCGCGTTTCGTCCACACCCGATTGCAACCATCCAGTAGTAAGCCTTGCAAAGAAGTAAGCAGAGACATACTCCAAGGCAGAGATTGTAAATCTTCACAACCCTGAAGCGCTAAAACCCTTAGGTAGCTTAGCCTGTGAATGTCCGACGGCAATTCTGTGATTTTAGACCCACTCAGAAGGAGGACTTCCAGGCTTACAAGATCTGTAAGTGATGCAGGCAGCCTAGCAATCGGAACCCCTACCAACGCTGTTGAAAGTTGTAATTTCACTGCGCGCGCGGGCAACAGTCAATGCAGCGCCAAAACCACCGAAGAAAACCATGAAACCGGCGGTAAGCCATCGCACCACCCTTCAGCGTAAAGCTGTTTCCGTGCAACGAGCTCCGATACGATTTGGTGCAGTCACGTGGATTCGCATGACATCAGCCTCAGGCACTTTTCGGAAGCTATCGCTCAGTCAACTTACCCCGCCCGATATGCGTCCGATCAAAAGGGTATACTGTCCGCCGTTCGATTGTCAGGTAAGGTCTCCGTGGTTTACGCTGTCCGAAGTACATACGGAGGCCTGTCAAAATTAATGAGGCGTGTACCATCCCATACCCTATGTTAAATGGCTGACATTTGTTTTTGGTAAACCTTTAATGTTTTCATACGGCGAATTTAACAGGAGCATGGGCGAAGTATAACATAAGTTTTATTTTTTTATATATGTTTTAAAAAAAAGGGTTGACTCTATTGTAGTCATATGAAAGCACACGGGGAGGTAAAGTTTTTTTTTGCGGCGAGTAAACAAAAAAATACACAGCTTGTAAAAAGGGAGAAAACAGAGTAAGCAGCACCGTTCTGTGTGTCATGTGAAAACACACACGGGGATTGTAATGTAAAGTGTGGAAAGCACACGGTAAAAAAAAAGGGTCAGCAGCCCGGAAAGAAAGACCAGTGAGCTACGCGTGGGGAGGTGAAAGAAAACTTGAGTTCGCTGCAACGAAGAAAAATCAAACACACAGATGTATAAATGAATTTTTGTTTTGGGTTGAAATGTAATGTCATGTATTTGGCATAAAACACAGGAGCATAAAGTTTTTGTTAGTAATGTAAAAAGTAAAAAAAATTGCACAACAGTGCAGGAGGAGAAGGAGAAGTGAATGAAGAAAAGCAGTGGGTTGTTTTGTTTCAAATCCATGAGTTGTTTCACACAAGTGAAAAGGTAAATGTGTAAATCCCTGTAAGTTTTGTTTTCACACAGCAGTGAATGTAAATGAAATATTTACACAGTGTGTAAAATTTCATAGGAGGCAAAGTAAGTTTTGTGAAAATGTTTTGGTGAATCCCTCTGAGTGAAAGAGGATGAATATGTCCAGTAAATTCAGGTGATAATAGAGTGTTGGTTTAATGTTTTTTTTGGTTAATTCTCACAGCAAAGAGGATGAATATGTATTAGTGTGTTTATTTTAATGAATGGAAATCTTTATGTGGTGAAATACCTGTTCTAGTTTTTGAAAAAGGGTCCTCTGTGCAAAAAGATCCTGGAGCAAAGGAAACAGAGCATTGGCTCTGTGGTGTTTGTCTGGTTTTGGTATTTTCCCATTGCAAGCAAAAATACCCAACAGTGGTATCAGAGCTAGTACAGGTTCTTTGATGGTGACAGAGCATGTTCATGCTCTTTGAAGTGTCAAAGAAGCTGAAGGAAAAACCCTTGTTGCAGCACCAGTAAAGCTTCTCCAGCTGTGTGAAGTTTTAGCCAAAGGGATTCAGGTATTTCTCAAGTTTTTGAGTTGCTGTTAAAAAAAAAACAGTCAGTGGTTTTAAAAACACAGTCAGGGATTTTAAAAATTGTTAAGAATGGCAAGGTCAAAGAAGAAAGTATCCAAATCCCCTAAGGTTGTGTCTCCCTCCTCTATTAAAATAGAAGGCAATCTATTTGAAAGCATTCTATTTGAGGGTTTAAAGTTCGATGGGGACTTTGATATATGGGAAATAAAAATGAGGACTTTCTTAAAGTCTGAAGGCATTGAAATCTGGGAGTCAGTGATTGATGATAGCAAAATGGATGGAGAATCCAAGGAATACAATGCAAGAGCAGCAAAGACAATCTTGGATGGGCTGCCTGATTCTATAAAGAAGAGTCTAGGAAAATATTCATCAGCAAATGATATATGGGACAGACTGCATGAGCTTCATGCAAAGGGAGCACTGACCATGACCATGAATCAAGAAGAAAATTCTGAACCCATCATAGACGCTGAAAATGAGAAGGTTGACCTCATCAAGATTCAAGTGCAAGAAAGGGATGAAGAGCTTGCCAAGCTTAAGAAGGAACTTGATGAAAGCAAAAGGAAGCATCATGAAGAAGTCATATCCATGACAAATCAGTTGAATAAGGCAAAGAAGCAGGAAGATGCCTTGTCAAGTCAACTTGAACAAAGGCACAAGAGAGTGAACAAACTTGTAGAAGAGATTGGACAGTACAAGGTAGAGGTATCCTCCCTTAAGTCTGAGCTACAAAAAGCCAAGAAGCAGATACAAGAAGCCAAGAAGCAGGCACAAGAAGCTGAGAAGAAAATGGAGAGCAGTCAAGCAGAAATCTCCAAAATGAAGTCAGATATAATCTCTCTTAAAATAGCAGCAGCTGAAGCTACCCGAAGCAAGGAAGAAACTGAGGAACAAGTTGCAAAGAAGAATGATGAGTGTGAAAGATTAGAAGAGGAGATTGTCCTCTTCAGGAAGAAAGTTGAAGGGATGAACAAGATCATGAAGAGCTCTCAAGCTTTGGATGACATGCTCAGCTATCACAGATCTCCATCTGATAAATCAGGACTTGGGTATGTAGGTGAATCCTCAAACAAGGATGAAAATTCTTTCAGCAAAGGAGATGTGAAGAAGCCAGAAAGAAATGGTGATGCTCCTAGTTCCAGCAAAGGCAAGGAGAAAAATGAACGCTGCCATAGAAGAAATCCTGCTCCAAGTAGAAAACCAGCTCCAAGAAGAAATGTAGCTGATGGGAAAAAGGCAAGAGGCAATGGTGATCAACAAAGGATCTCAAGGCAGCAAGGCTTCAGAAGTACATCAAGGAAACCTCCATCTCCCAGGTACCAAAGTTCATTTTTTGGTTATTGTTATTCTTGCTCAAACTTTGGTCATATGGCAAAACACTGTAGAGCATTTCATGGAGATAGATGTTGTGGTCCCCGACAATCTCCAAGAAATAATTTCACAAAAGGAAATCATGAATTTTTATTCATGAAAAATGTTGAATGTTTCAAGTGTCATGACATTGGGCATATGGCACGAGATTGTAACTTGACATGGGCTTCTACACAAGCTAGACCCATGCAAAAGAAGAAAGTTACACAAGTATGGAGAAGGAAGGAAAGGCAATCTGAAAATTCTTTGAACTCCCCAGCTGATCTAAATTTGTTTTGAGAAGAGTCTGCCAAAAGAAGACAAGCACACATTAAAGGGGAGCTTGTAATTTTTTATTGTTGAACTGTCTTAACAGTCACTCTTTGATGAAGACCTTTTATAAGGGAAAAATATGAAGTTAAATCTGCCATAACAGCAGAGAAGGAAAAGGGGCAGTGCACAAATGTGAAGTGTAGCAGCGCAATAAGAAAAGTATGCAAAGTATGGAGATCCTCACAGCAGTGGGAAGATAGAACATAAAACAGCAGATTTTGAATTTTGTTATGGAGCACATGAATTGAAATGCATAGCAATGGAAGGTAGTTTCCTTCTATGAAATGTGAGAGAACATACTCACAGCAGAGTGAGTACAATACACAACAATAAAAGAAATGTAATGTTCTTCTTCATATGCAATTCAACATGCAAAGAAATGCATAAAGAGAAACAGGGACAGCAGATTTTTAATGCACATTGGTGAATGAAAATGTGTGACAGCAGAAAAATGAAAGGAATTGCACAGCAGTGCATTGTTTAACAAAAAATGAATGAAGACTAAGATTGTGTGAAGCAAGGTGAAAAGAAGAGGCAGCAGCCCGTGTTAATTTTTTTTGTTTTGTTGTGTGGAGAATGCAGCTGAAAACAGCATGAAGATGATTTCTCTCTATGTGCAAGTAATGGAGAGTAAAGAGTTAGTGTATGGGCACACAGCGGTATGATGAAACAAAAGGCAGCCACAGTGCAAATTGCAGAGACAACGCAGCAGCAAATAATAAAAATCCAGGGATGACAGAGTCTATGGTTATGGGTATGGACAGCAGTGCATAAGAAAAGGCAGCAGCTTGAAGTTTTTTGGACAGCAGCAGATGGAAAAGAAATTTTTCCTTTACAGCAGTGTAAATTTGTAAGGTGGGACAAAGTAATTGTTCCAGAAAAGATTGAGCATTCTGTCTTTGAAGAATGCACAACAATGCAAAGTTTGCAAAGAAATGTAAGTGAAGTGCAGCAACACATCAGCAAGTGTAGACACAGCAGTGTGGGGTAGACGCAGCAAAGAATATGCAGCAGCATAAAAGAACAAGGTAATGAGTGTGCACAACAGTGCAATGAATGTTTTGTTTTGAAACTGCATCTAAAGCGGTGTTTGGCGTTAATCCCTCCGTGAGAGGAAGTGAAGTTCTTAGTGTATCCCTCTATTAAAGAGGAAGGTGCTTTTCAGCACAGTGTCATGGTAAATCCCTCTGTCACGAGGAAGGTGCTCTTAAGCACAGGTAAATCCCTCTATCAAGAGGAT
>APFE030163672.1:0-22614 GCA_000404065.3 Pinus taeda
CCTTGAGGGGTTCACTTTTAAAGTGCAAAGTCGAGGTTAAAGCTAACCTCAAACTCATTTCTAAAAGGGGGATTGAAATGTTGTGGATTACTCATGGATTATAGTGAATTGTAAGAGATGAGAAAGGCACTAGGGCCTCATTAGGAGCCTATCCAAGAAAATAAAGCATTGATCATTATTATTATAGGTAAAGTACATGAAATTGATCATGAGGTCACCACTCAAAATACAATAATAATGAAAGGGAGATTGAATTGTTGTGGATCATTAATGTATTATTGTGAATGACAGGAAATGAGAAGGCCGTTAATGACTCATGAGGAGTCTATCCAAGGAAATGAAACACCAACCATTATTGTTGTAGATAAATTACATGAAACTGATAATGAGATTACCACTCAAAATGAAATAATCATGGGTACTTTGGTTTGGCTTAAGCATCAGATTTTTGTTTTAGAAATTAGATGTAATAGACTAAAGAACATGGTCATAAATTTGACCAAAGGAGAGCACTCTATAGCACCCAACAATGAAAAACAAGTAAATTCAAATTGCAAAGGTTAGAAGGAAGAAGTAGTACATCAAGGGCCAAAAACAAAGAAAATCATCAACCTAGACTTTTATCCTAAGAAAGTAGCAATGGAAGAAGTAGCTAGTTCCTTGTTGTTTGTTAGTTTGAATGTTTTGCAAAGTTATTAAGATATTATGTCTTTTTTTTATAAAATATATACAAAAAATACTAGGATGTATTCCTTAAGGGTTAAAATAGGTGTAGTGATATGCAAGAAATTAATATTTCTATTTTGGTTTTTACTGAAAAACTTTTAAACCAAGAAACCAAAAAAAAATTGAACCAAACTCTTGAGGTATCTTCCACATTTATAGTTTCTAAAATCATTGTAATTTAATATGAGAGAGATGTGAAACATGACATACTTTAAGTCAATCAAATACAATAATTAATTTTTTTATGTAAAAATAAGTTTAACATATTAATATTAATGTACATGTAGATATTAAATTACATGAATTAAAATGTTATAGTATTAATTTAAATCCATTTTAAGAATTGATTTATTAGCCTCAAGAGGGATCAAATTCTTAGAAATGTAAACCTAAATGAAAAAAAAGTTGAGATCCATAATGTAAACGTGAAATACCATAATAATAAAAACAAGTTTAAATCCATCTTAATCTTGAATTTTGTTAAGTGCTAAAAGAAATCAAATCTCTCGAAGTGCAAACTTTTCCTTAAACTTTATAATTCCAAAGATTTAATGTTTATTTATGATTTACAACTATAAGGTTAATATGGATCCAATGATTAATTGATAATACGAGATTGATGTCAATAAATAAAAGAATTAGTCTTCTTAATCAAATCTATCTTAGATGCTTAAAAAATAAATAATTATCCTCCTTTCATAGGTTCAAATCCCGCTTGTAACATATTTCTATTTTGACGAGTAAATTATTGATTAGAAATAACTATAAAACCTTTAAACAATTACTTTAAGCATGATACAAATAACTTGTATAAACAATCATAATTTAATATACAATATATTTAAATATAGTATTCAATTATTTTAATTCATTTTATTTTTTTATAATATATAATAATAAAGTTAATATTGTATTGTCGTTAACTCCGAAATAATAAAATTAATTAACTAAATAAATAATATATATAAAAAATAAATAAAATTATAATTACACCCTAATAACAAAGGGAACATAAATATGTAAAAGGAAGATTATCATCACATGGAAAAGACACTCACTACTTGGGGAAAATGAAATTTTATAACAATAAATCCGATACGATACTGCTCCTAAAGACACATCAAAGGTATCATTATAGATGACGAGAAAGGCGAGCAATCGTCATTAGAGAAATCCAACTAAGATTGAATAGTTGAATACGAAATCGAGGCTTGAAAAATACTTGCACCTTATCTTTCCACCAACTTATCATTGAATTTGTCCCACTAGAAAGGGAAAATAAATCTCCATGATGCTTACAAATTGTGTCACAGATATTATAAATTTTTTTTTTTTAAATATATATATATATTTACTTATTAATGAACCTCATAATTAATCCAACTATTATAAACTTCGTACTAATATAATGTTAAAACTAATACATAAAATGGTCATATCTTTTCCCATGGTTCGGTGGTTAACCTATGCATACGGTGGACACATATGACACGTCACTATACCACCTCCGCTTCCATCTGGAATTGCATTTAATACCAAGTATACAACTGGGTGGGTTAGCTGGCTTGTGATATTACATTTACCGTTCAGACAGAACAGTTGGCCGCTCCGCGCTACCCCACTGATACGGTCATTGGAGTGTGCAACCGGGTAGCTGAAGGACATAAATGGTTTTTATTAAGCCCTGAACCCCTCGGGATCCATCCAGAATGAACGCTCAGGATTCCTCCTTACAGATCGACGGTACTGGCTCATAGCTCTCGAAACAAAACGGGAGGGTTAGGGTTTCATGGCATTTGCATTTTGTTGCGGGGCAACTTCTGCCGCCGCTGGTTAGCTCTGTGGCTGAGGTATACCATCTCTGTTCAACTATAAATCGGTGCATCCTTACCCTCGGCTAACCTGGTTCATATCCGTCGAGGACGATATTGTTACAGCTACTTCCGGGTTATGATGTCCGCGCTCTTTCCAGATCTCTATGATGCCTATCTTTGCAACGGCGGCATGACGAGTTTTTCCTCAGGTAACCGTGACACTTTTCTCTGTACAGAGCCATAGTTTTACTACTGTTGATTTATTCATTAAGCTATTGTTTGATCAGACATGCGTGGTGACTTTGTCAGGTTACAGGAGGCGAGGGTTCGGCAATGGAGGTTACAGAACTTCGGTTTTCATCGCATTCCCAGGTGAGTTACCCAACCATTGAGCTGTGAATTTCATTATTCCGAACTTAGCCTGAAATACTTTTCTTTCTGTCAGGGGTGTCTTCCGAACTTTTATGAGGCCTGATCGAGTTATGACGCCTCGGCGAGATTCTCTGGTTATAGAGGGTTTCATAATGTTAGGGTCGGTTCTGGGTAGCTCTGTTTCATTAAGACCTGGGTTAGGGTTTAGAGTCTGAGTCGACTCGAGCCTTCTCGGGCGACTGTGGATAATTTTGTTATTAAATCAACAGTTGTATTAGGGTAGCCTGCTCGATTTCCACCCGCAGAGCAAATACTGACTCGAGGTTATCGAGTTCCAGTTCTACAGGATTCTTCAGGGTTTATACTGTGTGTCTTTTAACTGTTTTATTTATGTATAATTCCACACCATTATAACGCAAATGATTATTAATGTTATGGTCCCGTTTTTGCATAATTGGACAGTGTTTGCCTTGCGTTTACTTGTTTCTATTACAAGATTTGCTCATGAGGGTTCTGTTTAATATGTTAGCGGCATGCCTTATTTCAGTTTCGAAATATATAAATATATATATTCCTCTGTTGGTTAATTGAAGCGCACTGTCCCTGCGGTCGCGTGTGCATGATCGGTGGTGAGAAAAGTTTTATTATCTATTGGGGTGGAATACGCCCCACAGAATTACTTTCAATGACTGTTGTTTTACATATACGAATGATAATGTCGTTTCTAATTCTCGACCTATGTTTTATGTGTAAATATTCTTCTGTCAATGTGGTTCATGACAGAGTTCTATCGGACTTACTGTATATTGCATGTTACAGAGTACTTGCATATATCTGGTTATTTATTTCCTCGTCAAACTCTTTTCAATATTTATGTGTTTTCGGCCGACACCATTATCTCCTTCGGAGAGGAGTCTGAGCTAGTCTCGGGTATCCTTACAGTAAGAATGCCGAGGAGTGAAATTCCGGGGAATCAAACCCTCCTGGTTCCGTCCCTGGTAACTAGCTTTTTCTTTATGAGTAGGATATTATTTGCTTAATACTACTTTATTTTGCATTTCGCTTGTTTTTCTGTTTACTGTCCGGCTTGATTAATGGAATAGTACATGGCTTTTAAATTATATTCATACGGTAATGGACGGTACAATGTACTTCTTCTTTCTGTTTCTTAATCATTAAGAATTCCAAGTATTAACCTTTCTGAGTCTGGATACTCATTTACGGAACAGTTAACCTGAAGAATCATCTAACAGATTTAATTTGTTTACAGGAAAATGAATAGATAACTATTTTGTTCATCTTGCTTTATTTTCCTATCGTTTTATCTCGTTCTTTCCCTTTATTGTAGGCAACAACTTCTACAACTTTTATAATATGACCCTACCTTCAGATAACAGAAGAGTCTTACATTACAGATAAGCAAAAAGTCTTTACCTAAGAGAACAATTTCTACATTATTTACTGTAACCATAACCATATTTAACTTACCTGTACCGTGCCTGGTTTATTTCTCTGCTTTCTCAACCTGAAGAAATCTCTGCAGAGCTTGTTATCCTCCCAGCCACGAGATCAGTCGTTTCGACTTGACTCTCTCCCCCAAGCTCGCTTGCAGGCCACTGCCTTCCGCAAGATGATGCACGCTAACAGCAGTGCAGTCAGATGCACAACCGTGCTGGTACTATCTGATCTTCACCAGACATAGTACCCTTTTTCCTTTTTTTCCTTTCTTTCCCCCTGTCTGTTCCTCAACAGCCCAGGCCTCCCTTTCCTCTTTTCCATTTCTATGGTAGGGAAGGTGGTTAGGGTTGCCCCTATTACTGGCAACCGTTTCTTTTAAAAAATCAAGAAGAAGTAAAAATAACTTTTTCCACAAAGTCACTTCCATATTACTTCAATTCATAATTTCGAATAAATAACATTTCAATATTAATAAAGTAATAATCCCGTTTTCATATTTACCTAGCACGGTAACTTAGAAATTTACTCATATAACTGTTTGGTCATTACATCTCCTCCCCCTGAGATTGGACACCGTCCCGGTGTCTTACAGTCATGAATAGGTCTGGATATGTTTTCTTCATCAATTCCTGGTCTTCCCAAGTGGCCTCCTCGGGACCAAAATGTCGCCATTGTACCTTAACTTGGGTAATAACTCGTTTCCGCAGCTGCACTTCTCTCTGGTCGAGGATGCTCAGCGGTTCGACCAGCACTTCTCCTTCCGGTTCGACCTGCATTACACAATTTCTAAGTTAGTTTTCCTTCCGAATAGGATTCTTGCTTGAATCTTAATTATATCAGTAACCCCACCTGTATATCCTGCCATCGGATTACATGCTTAGGGTCATACACATACTGCTTTAGAACTGAAACATGGAATACGTTATGGACTCGAATGTGACTTGGCAAGGCCAGTTGGTAAGCCACTGGTCCGATCCTTGCTAATATCTGAAAGGGTCCACAATATCTAGGTGCCAATTTAGCGCAACCCGCCCATTGTAGGGTACTTCTTTTGGCCTGAATTCGAATATACAAATGATCCCCAACCTGATATTCCTTAAATCTCCTTTTCCGATCAGCAAAGTTCTTTTGTCTATCCTGAGCCGCCTTCAGATTAACACGTACTCTTTTCACCATGTCCTCCATTTCTTTAAGCATGTCAGGTCCTAAACTTAATTTATCTTCCGGTCCTCCCCAGCTGGAGGGTGTACGGCATTTTCTGCCATACATAACTTCGAAGGGACTCATTTGAGTTGAAGTGTGGTAACCATTATTATATGCGAATTCAACCAAATGTAAATATTCTTCCCATCATGTGGGTTGTTGCATAACATAAGCCCTTAACATGTCCTCTACCACTTGGTTCACTCGCTCCGTCTGTCCATCAGTTTGTGGATGGTACGCTGTGCTAAAATTCAGCTGAGTACCTAAATCGGCAAACAATGTCTTCCAGAAAACTGATGTGAATTTCACATCCCGATCAGAAATTATTGTTTTTGGAAGGCCATGCAACCTGAATATATTCTGCATAAAAACGTGAGCGATTTGTGCAGCCCTGTAAGTAGATTGCACTGGTATGAAGTGTGCAGCCTTACTCAATTTGTCCACTACTACCATAATGGAATCATTGTTTTTCTTTGTTCTTGGTAATCCCATAATAAAATCCATGGAGATGATTTCCCATTTCCATTCTGGAATAGGCAAGGGTTGTAGCAGTCCTGCTGGATGCTGATGTTCAGCATTAATTTGCTGACATTCTAAGCACCGTGCCAAATATTCCACAATGTCCTTTTTCATTCCTGGCCAAAAATATTCCTTCCGGATGGCGGTTATCATCTTTTGATAACCCGGGTGACCAGCATAATGGCTGATGTGGAACTCATCCATAATCAAATTTTTTATTTTGCTTTGATTGGGCACATATATTCTTTGCTTGAAGTAGACAATCCCCGCATCATCTGTTGCATATTCCTGTTGGCTGTCCCTTCTAGCAGCTTGCTGTATTTGCTGTTTTAACTGCTGATATTCTGTATCTTGTTCTGAAATTTTCTTTATTATGTCTAAGAAGGGGTTTTCCCATCCAGAAATGGAAACTTCATACAAACTATGCACTTTTCTGCTCAAAGCGTCCGCTACTCTATTTGTTTTCCCTTGCAAATGTTTTATATCGAAGTCGAAACCACTCAAGAAATCCATCCACCGTGCTTGTCTAGCGTTTAGCGTAGGTTGGCTGAAATAGCTGGTCAAACTATGGTGGTCGGTGAGCAGTAAAAATTTTCTGCCCATAAGATAATGCCGCCACATCTTTAGAGCATGTATAACAGCAGCTAGTTCCAAGTCATAGGCAGAATATTTCTGTTCATGTTCTTTTAATTTACGTGATTCATATGCAATTACTCTGTCTTCTTGCATTAAAACTCCTCCCAATCCTTCTTTACTGGCATCAGTGCAGACCACATAATCTTTATGAGGATCTGCTATACTTAAAATTGGTGCTGTAGTGAGCAGGTGTTTTAATTGCTCAAAACTTTTTTGGCAATTTGGGGTCCACTGGAATGCCCTCCCTTTCTTTTGTAAAGAGGTAATGGGAAAGGCTACTTTCGAGAAGCCTTCTACGAATCTCCTGTAATACCCAGCCAATCCCATGAAAGATCGGACATCCGCTACATCTTTTGGTACAGGCCAGTCCATTATAGCCTTAATCTTTTCTGGGTCTACAGCAATTCCATCCTTTGTGATTACGTGACCCAAGTATTGGATTTCCTCCTTAAAGAAATCGCACTTACTAAATTTTGCATATAGTTGATGCTCTCGAAGGGTCTGCAATACCATTCGTAGATGCTCATGATGTTCTTCGATTGTGCGTGAATATATTAATATATCATCAATGAATATTAGCACAAATTGATCCAAGTATGGATGAAAAATGCCATTCATTAAACACATGAAAGTTGCTGGGGCGTTGGTTAGTCCAAACGGCAGAACCACGAATTCATAATGCCCATACCTCGTTCTGAAGGTTGTTTTAGCGATGTCCTCATCTTTAATTCGGATTTGATGATAACCTGATCGCAAGTCGATCTTGGAGAATACTGTTGCACCCTTTACTTGGTCGAACAGTTCATCGATCCGGGGTAAGGGATACTTATTTTTGATGGTTAACTTGTTCAGTTGTCTGTAATCGATGCACATTCGGAGGGTACCGTCCTTTTTCTTGACAAATAACACTGGAGCTCCCCATGGAGATACGCTAGGACGAATATACTCCTTATCTAATAACTCTTGCAATTGCATTTTCAGTTCTGTCAGCTCCGGTGTACTCATTCGGTATGGTGCTCTTGATACTGGTGCAGCCCCGGGTATCAGTTCAATGGTAAAATCTATATTCCTTCGTGGCGGTAGTCCGGGGATTTCCTCTGGAAATACATCCGGAAATTCCTGTATTACAGGAATACTGTTCAAGGAAACTGATTTATCTTTGGAATTTGCATATCCTACTTGGATAGCATAAACCTGACACCCCTTCCTTATGCATTTCATTAGCTGGTTGGCAGTTATCGGGCGAACTTGTACTGGTTGTTTAATTCCTTGCATTTCTTTCCTGTTTCCTTGCTGATCTCTGTAGTAAATGATCTTAGTTTTGCAGTCAACTAAAGACCAGTGTTTTTCTAACCAATCCATGCCGATTAGCATATCATAGGATCCAAGAGGGAGTACATTCAGATCAGCTGTCACTGGCTGTTCTGCTATGGTAAATGAGCAATTGCTGATTTTGGCTGTTACTCGTCGCTTGGCTCCGGTAGCTAGTTGCACTAACCAAGGATTTTTAAATTTAACAGGTTGTAATTTACAACGTTCAACTATCTTTGGACTCACATAGCTCAACGTAGCCCCAGGGTCAATTAAAACAGATATGGTAAGGTTTGAAATTTTACCTTCGAACTCGACCATTGTTGGCTGGTATTCCGCCTGACGGTCTTCCAGAGCTGCGTTAATTCTGGGTATACTGCGACCAACCTCGCCCACTGTTGACGCTTCATGGATCTGGGATAATTGTTCAGTTCCTTTTCGCTGTGGACAGTTTTTAATGTAATGAGGTCCTCCACAACCCCAGCACTGTACCGGGGGTCTTGCTGTGCCGTCATTGTCCCACTTAGGTTGCTGTTCGCTGACCTTGGACTCATTTGCATTTCTTGGCTTGAATACAGTTCTTGGTGCGAATCTGCTGCTTGCTCCTTTGCCATTTCCCTTACCGCTGTTGCCGCGACTCCCCTTACTGTTCACCCCTGTCTTGAATCCTCTTTTCTCATTCCATTTTCTGTTAGTAATTTCCCCTTTCTGTTTACTTTGCTGATAACAAATTCTAGCTTTGCGGATTACTTCATCCCTTGATTTTGGATTATCAAATTCAATCCTCTCTCGCATATAAGGTGGCAAACTGCTAACAAATCGTTGGACCTTCGCCTTTTCTTCCCTTATGTATGGTACATAACGGAGTAAAGATGTAAAGCGAGTGATGAATTCGTCCATAGTCTGCTGTCCTAACCGCAAATCATGGAACTCCCTTGCCTTTTCATCATAGAAACGTTCTGTCAAGTATCGCTCCTTAAAGAATCTCTGAAAATTGTCCCATGTAATATTTTGTTCAGTGACCCCCTTTACTATTTTTACCTCCTCCCACCATAAGGTGGCCTTTCCTTGTAATTGAAAAATAGCCAGTCGCGCCTTAAGGTTGTTATCATACTCATAAAGCTGGAAGTACTTGTTCATATTAATGATCCAGGCTTCTGCCGCTTCCTCTTGTTCCCCATCAAAATGCGGCGGCTTAATCTTGCGAAATTCTCCTTGTAATTCTACCTTTTGTCTCTTTGAGGTTTGCTGGTCGAATACATTATCGGAGCGTTCTTCCATTTCCTCCGATCCTTCTGGGGGTATGTGATGGTTTTGCTCTTCAGACATCTTTTGCTGTTCAGCGCTAGGATTAGCTGGTAACTGATTTTGTTTATCCGACAAACTCTTTAAGATTCTTTCTTGTTCCAATGTTATTCGAGCATTGTCTTCCCGGAGTCGAGCCATCTCATTCTTTAGTTCTTGTACTGTTTCCAAAATTGCTTGATTCGTAACTCTGGCTTCCTCCCCAAGTTGCACCCATAATTCTGGGTTATTCTCTGGAACGGGTACGCCTTGTCCCATTACAGGTCGTCGTGCTGTGTTATCCATTCTTCTCATATCTTCGTCCTCAAATCCTGAAACCTGTACTTCATCCAGCAACAGAAGGAAACATTCAAGAATATTATCGGTAATGACCTTTGTTAGTTATTTAATACAGTGTCCTTAATTCGTCATTACTGTTTTGCCCAGAGGCCACAGTGCTGTAGCTGGGCTCTGATACCATATGTCACAGATCTTATAATTTTTTTTTTTTTAAATATATATATATATATTCACTTATTAATGAACCTCATAATTAATCCAACTATTATAAACTTCGTACTAATATAATGTTAAAACTAATACATAAAATGATCATATCTTTTCCCATGATTCG
The DNA here is from genome assembly GCA_000404065.3 of Pinus taeda. Taxonomy (NCBI): domain Eukaryota; kingdom Viridiplantae; phylum Streptophyta; class Pinopsida; order Pinales; family Pinaceae; genus Pinus; species Pinus taeda. The sequence goes on from APFE030163672.1 coordinate 9,958, forward strand.
GTGGTTAACCTATGTATACGGTGGACACATATGACACGTCACTATACCACCTCCGCTTCCATCTGGAATTGCATTTAATACCAAGTATACAACTGGGTGGGTTAGCTGGCTTGTGATATTACATTTACCGTTCAGACAGAACAGTTGGCCGCTCCGCGCTACTCCACTGATACGGTCATTGGAGTGTGCAACCGGGTAGCTGAAGGACATTAATGGTTTTTATTAAACCCTGAACCCCTCGGGATCCATCCAGATTGAACGCTCAGGATTCCTCCTTACAGATCGACGGTACTGGCTCATAGCTCTCGAAACAAAACGGGAGGGTTAGGGTTTCATGGCATTTGCATTTTGTTGCGGGGCAACTTCTGCCGCCGCTGGTTAGCTCTGTGGCTGAGGTATACCATCTCTGTTCAACTGTAAATCGGTGCATCCTTACCCTCGGCTAGCCTGGTTTATATCCGTCGAGGACGATGTTGTTACAGCTACGTCCGGGTTATGATGTCCGCGCTCTTTCCAGATCTCTATGATGCCTATCTTTGCAACGGCGGCATGACGAGTTTTTCCTCAGGTAACCGTGACACTTTTCTCTGTACAGAGCCATAGTTTTACTACTGTTGATTTATTCATTATGCTATTGTTTGATCAGACATGCGTGGTGACTTTGTCAGGTTACAGGAGGCGAGGGTTCGGCAATGGAGGTTACAGAACTTCGGTTTTCATCGCATTTCCAGGTGAGTTACCCAACCATTGAGCTGTGAATTTCATTATTCCGAACTTAGCCTGAAATACTTTTCTTTCTGTCAGGGGTGTCTTCCGAACTTTTATGAGGCCTGATCGAGTTATGACGCCTCGGCGAGATTCTCTGGTTATAGAGGGTTTCATAATGCTAGGGTCGGTTCTGGGTAGCTCTGTTTCATTAAGACCTGGGTTAGGGTTTAGAGTCTGAGTCGACTCGAGCCTTCTCGGGCGACCGTGGATAATTTTGTTATTAAATCAACAGTTGTATTAGGGTAGCCTGCTCGATTTCCACCCGCAGAGCAAATACTGACTCGAGGTTATCGAGTTCCAGTTCTACAGGATTCTTCAGGGTTTATACTGTGTGTCTTTTAACTGTTTTATTTATGTATAATTCCACACCATTATAACGCAAATGATTATTAATGTTATGGTCCCGTTTTTGCATAATTGGACAGTGTTTGCCTTGCGTTTACTTGTTTCTATTACAAGATTTGCTCATGAGGGTTCTGTTTAATATGTTAGCGGCATGCCTTATTTCAGTTTCGAAATATATAAATATATATATTCCTCTGTTGGTTAATTGAAGCGCACCGTCCCTGCGGTCGCGTGTGCATGATCGGTGGTGAGAAAAGTTTTATTATCTATTGGGGTGGAATACGCCCCACAGAATTACTTTCAATGACTGCTGTTTTACATATACGAATGATAATGTCGTTTCTAATTCTCGACCTATGTTTTATGTGTAAATATTCTTCTGTCAATGTGGTTCATGACAGAGTTCTATCGGACTCACTGTATATTGCATGTTACAGAGTACTTGCATATATCTGGTTATTTATTTCCTCGTCAAACTCTTTTCAATATTTATGTGTTTTCGGCCGACACCATTATCTCCTTCGGAGAGGAGTCTGAGCTGGTCTCGGGTATCCTTACAGTAAGAATGCCGAGGAGTGAAATTCCGGGGAATCAAACCCTCCTGGTTCCGTCCCTGGTAACTAGCTTTTTCTTTATGAGTAGGATATTATTTGCTTAATACTACTTTATTTTGCATTTCGCTTGTTTTTCTGTTTACTGTCCGGCTTGATTAATGGAATAGTACATGGCTTTTAAATTATATTCATACGGTAATGGACAGTACAATGTACTTCTTCTTTCTGTTTCTTAATCATTAAGAATTCCAAGTAATAACCTTTCTGAGTCTGGATACTCATTTTCGGAATAGTTAACCTGAATAATAATCTAACAGATTTAATTCGTTTACAGGAAAATGAATAGATAACTATTCTGTTCATCTTGCTTTATTTTCCTATCGTTTTATCTCGTTCTTTCCCTTTATTGTAGGCAACAACTTCTACAACTTTGATAATATGACCCTATCTTCAGGTAACAGAAGAGTCTTGCATTACAGATAAGCAAAAAGTCTTTACCTAAGAGAACAATTTCTACATTATTTACTGTAACCATAACCATATTTAACTTACCTGTACCGTGCCCGGTTTATTTCTCTGCTTTCTCAACCTGAAGAAATCTCTGCAGAGCTTGTTATCCTCCCAGCCACGAGATCAGTCGTTTCGACTTGACTCTCTCCCCCAAGCTCGCTTGCAGGCCACTGCCTTCCGCAAGATGATGCACGCTAACAGCAGTGCAGTCAGATGCACAACCGTGCTGGTACTATCTGATCTTCACCAGACATAGTACCCTTTTTCCTTTTTTTCCTTTCTTTCCCCCTGTCTGTTCCTCAACAGCCCAGGCCTCCCTTTCCTCTTTTCCATTTCTATGGTAGGGAAGGTGGTTAGGGTTGCCCCTATTACTGGCAACCGTTTCTTTTAAAAAATCAAGAAGAAGTAAAAATAACTTTTTCCACAAAGTCACTTCCATATTACTTCAATTCATAATTTCGAATAAATAACATTTCAATATTAATAAAGTAATAATCCCGTTTTCATATTTACCTAGCACGGTAACTTAGAAATTTACTCATATAACTGTTTGGTCATTACATCTCCTCCCCCTGAGATTGGACACCGTCCCGGTGTCTTACAGTCATGAATAGGTCTGGATATGTTTTCTTCATCAATTCCTGGTCTTCCCAAGTGGCCTCCTCGGGACCAAAATGTCGCCATTGTACCTTAACTTGGGTAATAACTCGTTTCCGCAGCTGCACTTCTCTCTGGTCGAGGATGCTCAGCGGTTCGACCAGCACTTCTCCTTCCGGTTCGACCTGCATTACACAATTTCTAAGTTAGTTTTCCTTCCGAATAGGATTCTTGCTTGAATCTTAATTATATCAGTAACCCCACCTGTATATCCTGCCATCGGATTACATGCTTAGGGTCATACACATACTGCTTTAGAACTGAAACATGGAATACGTTATGGACTCGAATGTGACTTGGCAAGGCCAGTTGGTAAGCCACTGGTCCGATCCTTGCTAATATCTGAAAGGGTCCACAATATCTAGGTGCCAATTTAGCGCAACCCGCCCATTGTAGGGTACTTCTTTTGGCCTGAATTCGAATATACACATGATCCCCAACCTGATATTCCTTAAATCTCCTTTTCCGATCAGCGAAGTTCTTTTGTCTATCCTGAGCCGCCTTCAGATTAACACGTACTCTTTTCACCATGTCCTCCATTTCTTTAAGCATGTCAGGTCCTAAACTTAATTTATCTTCCGGTCCTCCCCAGCTGGAGGGTGTACGGCATTTTCTGCCATACATAACTTCGAAGGGACTCATTTGAGTTGAAGTGTGGTAACCATTATTATATGCGAATTCAACCAAATGTAAATATTCTTCCCATCATGTGGGTTGTTGCATAACATAAGCCCTTAACATGTCCTCTACCACTTGGTTCACTCGCTCCGTCTGTCCATCAGTTTGTGGATGGTACGCTGTGCTAAAATTCAGCTGAGTACCTAAATCGGCAAACAATGTCTTCCAGAAAACTGATGTGAATTTCACATCCCGATCAGAAATTATTGTTTTTGGAAGGCCATGCAACCTGAATATATTCTGCATAAAAACGTGAGCGATTTGTGCAGCCCTGTAAGTAGATTGCACTGGTATGAAGTGTGCAGCCTTACTCAATTTGTCCACTACTACCATAATGGAATCATTGTTTTTCTTTGTTCTTGGTAATCCCGTAATAAAATCCATGGAGATGATTTCCCATTTCCATTCTGGAATAGGCAAGGGTTGCAGCAGTCCTGCTGGATGCTGATGTTCAGCTTTAATTTGCTGACATTCTAAGCACCGTGCCAAATATTCCACAATGTCCTTTTTCATTCCTGGCCAAAAATATTCCTTCCGGATTGCGGTTATCATCTTTTGATAACCCGGGTGACCAGCATAATGGCTGATGTGGAACTCATCCATAATCAAATTTTTAATTTTGCTTTGATTGGGCACGTATATTCTTTGCTTGAAGTAGACAATCCCCGCATCATCTGTTGCATATTCCTGTTGGCTGTCCCTTCTAGCAGCTTGCTGTATTTGCTGTTTTAACTGCTGATATTCTGTATCTTGTTCTGAAATTTTCTTTATTATGTCTAAGAAGGGGTTTTCCCATCCAGAAATGGAAACTTCATACAAACTATGCACTTTTCTGCTCAAAGCGTCCGCTACTCTATTTGTTTTCCCTTGCAAATGTTTTATATCGAAGTCGAAACCACTCAGGAAATCCATCTACCGTGCTTGTCTAGCGTTTAGCGTAGGTTGGCTGAAATAGCTGGTCAAACTATGGTGGTCGGTGAGCAGTAAAAATTTTCTGCCCATAAGATAATGCCGCCACATCTTTAGAGCATGTATAACAGCAGCTAGTTCCAAGTCATAGGCAGAATATTTCTGTTCATGTTCTTTTAATTTACGTGATTCATATGCAATTACTCTGTCTTCTTGCATTAAAACTCCTCCCAATCCTTCTTTACTGGCATCAGTGCAGACCACATAATCTTTATGAGGATCTGCTATACTTAAAATTGGTGCTGTAGTGAGCAGGTGTTTTAATTGCTCAAAACTTTTTTGGCAATTTGGGGTCCACTGGAATGCCCTCCCTTTCTTTTGTAAAGAGGTAATGGGAAAGGCTACTTTCGAGAAGCCTTCTACGAATCTCCTGTAATACCCAGCCAATCCCATGAAAGATCGGACATCCGCTACATCTTTTGGTACAGGCCAGTCCATTATAGCCTTAATCTTTTCTGGGTCTACATCAATTCCATCCTTTGTGATCACGTGACCCAAGTATTGGATTTCCTCCTTAAAGAAATCGCACTTACTAAATTTTGCATATAGTTGATGCTCTCGAAGGGTCTGCAATACCATTCGTAGATGCTCATGATGTTCTTCGATTGTGCGTGAATATATTAATATATCATCAATGAATATTAGCACAAATTGATCCAAGTATGGATGAAAAATGCCATTCATTAAACACATGAAAGTTGTTGGGGCGTTGGTTAGTCCAAACGGCAGAACCACGAATTCATAATGCCCATACCTCGTTCTGAAGGCTGTTTTAGCGATGTCCTCATCTTTAATTCGGATTTGATGATAACCTGATCGCAAGTCGATCTTGGAGAATACTGTTGCACCCTTTACTTGGTCGAACAGTTCATCGATCCGGGGTAAGGGATACTTATTTTTGATGGTTAACTTGTTCAGTTGTCTGTAATCGATGCACATTCGGAGGGTACCGTCCTTTTTCTTGACAAATAACACTGGAGCTCCCCATGGAGATACGCTAGGACGAATATACTCCTTATCTAATAACTCTTGCAATTGCATTTTCAGTTCTGTCAGCTCCGGTGTACTCATTCGGTATGGTGCTCTTGATACTGGTGCAGCCCCGGGTATCAGTTCAATGGTAAAATCTATATTCCTTCGTGGCGGTAGTCCGGGGATTTCCTCTGGAAATACATCCGGAAATTCCTGTATTACAGGAATACTGTTCAAGGAAACTGATTTATCTTTGGAATTTGCATATCCTACTTGGATAGCATAAACCTGACACCCCTTCCTTATGCATTTCATTAGCTGGTTGGCAGTTATCGGGCGAACTTGTACTGGTTGTTTAATTCCTTGCATTTCTTTCCTGTTTCCTTGCTGATCTCTGTAGTAAATGATCTTAGTTTTGCAGTCAACTAAAGACCAGTGTTTTTCTAACCAATCCATGCTGATTAGCATATCATAGGATCCAAGAGGGAGTACATTCAGATCAGCTGTCACTGGCTGTTCTGCTATGGTAAATGAGCAATTGCTGATTTTGGCTGTTACTCGTCGCTTGGCTCCGGTAGCTAGTTGCACTAACCAAGGATTTTTAAATTTAACAGGTTGTAATTTACAACGTTCGACTATCTTTGGACTCACATAGCTCAACGTAGCCCCAGGGTCAATTAAAACAGATATGGTAAGGTTTGAAATTTTACCTTCGAACTCGACCATTTTTGGCTGGTATTCCGCCTGACGGTCTTCCAGAGCTGCGTTAATTCTGGGTATACTGCGACCAACCTCGCCCACTGTTGACGCTTCATGGATCTGGGATAATTGTTCAGTTCCTTTTCGCTGTGGACAGTTTTTAATGTAATGAGGTCCTCCACAACCCCAGCACTGTACCGGGGGTCTTGCTGTGCCGTCATTGTCCCACTTAGGTTGTTGTTCGCTGACCTTGGACTCATTTGCATTTCTTGGCTTGAATGCAGTTCTTGGTGCGAATCTGCTGCTTGCTCCTTTGCCATTTCCCTTACCGCTGTTGCCGCGACTCCCCTTACTATTCACCCCTGTCTTGAGTCCTCTTTTCTCATTCCATTTTCTGTTAGTAATTTCCCCTTTCTGTTTACTTTGCTGATAACAAATTCTAGCTTTGCGGATTACTTCATCCCTTGATTTTGGATTATCAAATTCAATCCTCTCTCGCATATAAGGTGGCAAACTGCTAACAAATCGTTGGACCTTCGCCTTTTCTTCCCTTATGTATGGTACATAACGGAGTAAAGATGTAAAGCGAGTGATGAATTCGTCCATAGTCTGCTGTCCTAACCGCAAATCATGGAACTCCCTTGCCTTTTCATCATAGAAACGTTCTGTCAAGTATCGCTCCTTAAAGAATCTCTGAAAATTGTCCCATGTAATATTTTGTTCAGTGACCCCCGTTACTATTTTTACCTCTTCCCACCATAAGGTGGCCTTTCCTTGTAATTGAAAAATAGCGAGTCACGCCTTAAGGTTGTTATCATACTCATAAAGCTGGAAGTACTTGTTCATATTAATGATCCAGGCTTCTGCCGCTTCCTCTTGTTCCCCATCAAAATGCGGCGGCTTAATCTTGCGAAATTCTCCTTGTAATTCTACCTTTTGTCTTTTTGAGGTTTGCTGGTCGAATACATTATCGGAGCGTTCTTCCATTTCCTCCGATCCTTCTGGGGGTATGTGATGGTTTTGCTCTTCAGACATCTTTTGCTGTTCGGCGCTAGGATTAGCTGGTAACTGATTTTGTTTATCTGACAAACTCTTTAAGATTCTTTCTTGTTCCAATGTTATTCGAGCATTGTCTTCCCGGAGTCGAGCCATCTCATTCTTTAGTTCTTGTACTGTTTCCAAAATTGCTTGATTCGTAACTCTGGCTTCCTCTCCAAGTTGCACCCATAATTCTGGGTTATTCTCTGGAACGGGTACGCCTTGTCCCATTACAGGTCGTCGTGCTGTGTTATCCATTCTTCTCATATCTTCGTCCTCAAATCCTGAAACCTATACTTCATCTAGCAACAGAAGGAAACATTCAAGAATATTATCAGTAATGACCTTTGTTAGTTATTTAATACAGTGTCCTTAATTCGTCATTACTGTTTTGCCCAGAGGCCACAGTGCTGTAGCTGGGCTCTGATACCATATGTCACAGATCTTATAAATTTTTTTTTTTTAAAATATATATATATATTCACTTATTAGTGAACCTCATAATTAATCCAACTATTATAAACTTCGTACTAATATAATGTTAAAACTAATACATAAAATGATCATATCTTTTCCCATGATTCGGTGGTTAACCTATGTATACGGTGGACACATATGACACGTCACTATACCACCTCCGCTTCCATCTGGAATTGCATTTAATACCAAGTATACAACTGGGTGGGTTAGTTGGCTTGTGAGATTACATTTACCGTTCAGACAGAACAGTTGGCCGCTCCGCGCTACTCCACTGATACGGTCATTGGAGTGTGCAACCGGGTAGCTGAAGGACATTAATGGTTTTTATTAAACCCTGAACCCCTCAGGATCCATCCAGATTGAACACTCAGGATTCCTCCTTACAGATCGACGGTACTGGCTCATAGCTCTCGAAACAAAACGGGAGGGTTAGGGTTTCATGGCATTTGCATTTTGTTGCGGGGTAACTTCTGCCGCCGCTGGTTAGCTCTGTGGCTGAGGTATACCATCTCTGTTCAACTGTAAATCGGTGCATCCTTACCCTCGGCTAGCCTGGTTTATATCCGTCGAGGACGATGTTGTTACAGCTACGTCCGGGTTATGATGTCCGCGCTCTTTCCAGATCTCTATGATGCCTATCTTTGCAACGGCGGCATGACGAGTTTTCCTCAGGTAACCGTGACACTTTTCTCTGTACAGAGCCATAGTTTTACTACTGTTGATTTATTCATTATGCTATTGTTTGATCAGACATGCGTGGTGACTTTGTCAGGTTACAGGAGGCGAGGGTTCGGCAGTGGAGGTTACAGAACTTCGGTTTTCATCGCATTTCCAGGTGAGTTACCCAACCATTGAGCTGTGAATTTCATTATTCCGAACTTAGCCTGAAATACTTTTCTTTCTGTCAGGGGTGTCTTCCGAACTTTTATGAGGCCTGATCGAGTTATGACGCCTCGGCGAGATTCTCTGGTTATAGAGGGTTTCATAATGTTAGGGTCGGTTCTGGGTAGCTCTGTTTCATTAAGACCTGGGTTAGGGTTTAGAGTCTGAGTCGACTCGAGCCTTCTCGGGCGACCGTGGATAATTTTGTTATTAAATCAACAGTTGTATTAGGGTAGCCTGCTCGATTTCCACCCGCAGAGCGAATACTGACTCGAGGTTATCGAGTTCCAGTTCTACAGGATTCTTTAGGGTTTATACTGTGTGTCTTTTAACTGTTTTATTTATGTATAATTCCACACCATTATAACGCAAATGATTATTAATGTTATGGTCCCTTTTTTGCACAATTGGACAGTGTTTGCCTTGCGTTTACTTGTTTCTATTACAAGATTTGCTCATGAGGGTTCTGTTTAATATGTTAGCGGCATGCCTTATTTCAGTTTCGAAATATATAAATATATATATTCCTCTGTTGGTTAATTGAAGCGCACTGTCCCTGCGGTCGCGTGTGCATGATCGGTGGTGAGAAAAGTTTTATTATCTATTGGGGTGGAATACGCCCCACAGAATTACTTTCAATGACTGTTGTTTTACATATACGAATGATAATGTCGTTTCTAATTCTCGACCTATGTTTTATGTGTAAATATTCTTCTGTCAATGTGGTTCATGACAGAGTTCTATCGGACTCACTGTATATTGCATGTTACAGAGTACTTGCATGTATCTGGTTATTTATTTCCTCGTCAAACTCTTTTCAATATTATGTGTTTTCGGCCGACACCATTATCTCCTTCGGAGAGGAGTCTGAGCTGGTCTCGGGTATCCTCACGGTAAGAATGCCGAGGAGTGAAATTCCGGGGAATCAAACCCTCCTGGTTCCGTCCCTGGTAACTAGCTTTTTCTTTGAGTAGGATGTTATTTGCTTAATACTATTTTATTTTGCATTTCGGTTGTTTTTCTGTTTACTGTCCGGCTTGATTAATGGAATAGTACATGGCTTTTAAATTATATTCATACGGTAATGGACAGTACAATGTACTTCTTCTTTCTGTTTCTTAATCATTAAGAATTCCAAGTATTAACCTTTCTGAGTCTGGATACTCATTTACGGAACAGTTAACCTGAAGAATCATCTAACAGATTTAATTTGTTTACAGGAAAATGAATAGATAACTATTTTGTTCATCTTGCTTTATTTTCCTATCGTTTTATCTCGTTCTTTCCCTTTATTGTAGGCAACAACTTCTACAACTTTTATAATATGACCCTACCTTCAGATAACAGAAGAGTCTTACATTACAGATAAGCAAAAAGTCTTTACCTAAGAGAACAATTTCTACATTATTTACTGTAACCATAACCATATTTAACTTACCTGTACCGTGCCTGGTTTATTTCTCTGCTTTCTCAACCTGAAGAAATCTCTGCAGAGCTTGTTATCCTCCCAGCCACGAGATCAGTCGTTTCGACTTGACTCTCTCCCCCAAGCTCGCTTGCAGGCCACTGCCTTCCGCAAGATGATGCACGCTAACAGCAGTGCAGTCAGATGCATAACCGTGCTGGTACTATCTGATCTTCACCAGACATAGTACCCTTTTTCCTTTTTTTCCTTTCTTTCCCCCTGTCTGTTCCTCAACAGCCCAGGCCTCCCTTTCCTCTTTTCCATTTCTATGGTAGGGAAGGTGGTTAGGGTTGCCCCTATTACTGGCAACCGTTTCTTTTAAAAAATCAAGAAGAAGTAAAAATAACTTTTTCCACAAAGTCACTTCCATATTACTTCAATTCATAATTTCGAATAAATAACATTTCAATATTAATAAAGTAATAATCCCGTTTTCATATTTACCTAGCACGGTAACTTAGAAATTTACTCATATAACTGTTTGGTCATTACAAATTGCCATCACTTTTCCCAGACACAATTGACAAGATCGTTTCGTTAAACAATCTTTTTCAATTTAATCCAAAGAACCTAAATTATTTTGTGGATATTTAATTAAAATTTAAAATATATCAATAAATAATAATAGAGTTTTTTTTAATGTGATTTTTTTAATTCTTTAGTATTGAAATATAGTATAATTTTGAATAAATCTGATTTAATTATTTAAATTAAATTTTTTATTGTATATATAAATTTAACCGCTTTTAAATTTAAAACACGGTTAAAATACTAAATTTAAAAAAAAATAAAAATAAAACTTTAAAAAATCTCACTAAAAACAACTCATCAACCAATTACTCTCTTGAAAAAGCCTTGTTAAGTTACACAATCTTTTTTCACGTTCCCTACCATCATAAAACCATATGATTACAAAGTTGTAAATTATGGTTTAAGAGATTTGGATGTTTGCCATTATGGTTTAAGATGGCCAATTCACGTGGAATTTAATACCACGTGTCACCTTTGAGTTTAGTCCATCTTGAAGGTTTTAATTATTATTTTAAAAGTTTACAACGTGCTGCGCATGGTTGAGTCTTTTCGCAAGCCCAACAACCATGACCCCTAATCATAACGACTTGTGTAAATAGCAGGGACTATGGTTTGGATAGGGCCATAACTTGATTCTCTGTATTTTCTAAAAGTAAATGGAGGGTGATGACATTTTACATCATATGCATTATATTTTATAAGGGAAAGATTTACAGTGATATAATAGCAAATTAATCAGGAGTATGAATTGATTTATTATTATTGAGTATGAATGGAAATTAATATTATTATTTAATAATAATATATAATTAAAATAAGGTAAGTGAAATATATTAAGATAGGTTTTTATAAAAAATTTGGGTGGTAAAAAAGGATTTTTTATTTTAACTAAAATTTTTGGATTTTGACGTTAATTTATGTTTATGATTTTTAATCTAAATAAAAATAATTTATATTATATATGTCACTAATTTCTGTTTGGTGTGCTATCTAGCCTGTCGTTTGTGTCCAATCTTAATATGGTATTTTTAGAGGGTTTTCTTTCTATGTAAGTGTAACAAGGTTTGGTTTGTTTTTTTTTTTTTTGCTCATTTTCCCTTTTTTCTGGTGCATGAAGCCCTAACCATTTCCATTCCCATGGGAATTGATATTAAAGAATAAGTTCATTTCTAGTAGCTTGCTCTGTCGTTTTGACGGGTTTTGGCCTTATCTTGAGGATCTTCATGACTGGTTCATGAAATATTGGATTCCACTGATTAAATCAAAAGTCTTCATTCACAATTCTGGAAAGCGATTCTTTGTTGTTGAGTTTGACATTGTTGAAGATAGAGATGTGATTCTTAACATGGGTCCATGATTTTGGGACAATGCAGGTTTCTCCCTATTTCAATACTTTGACAAAGGTTCTAGCCACAAATCCTATTGGGGTGAAACTTTCAAATTTGTCACTGCATTTTTTGGGTTTACCCTCCTCTTCAAGCCAATAGGATAACTTTAGGAAAGTTCATTTTTGTCTCTCATGAAACTAGAAAGCATATTATAACACAACGGATTTCAGTGTAAGGTTTTAAGCAAAAATTATGTTGATAGGTAAAAATTATTCCTAGACCAAAAAATTAGATTATGAGAGTCTATCTTCTTGGATTGTAGGGCTTATTTCAACACATATCATATTGCAACTCAATGCCCAAAGGGGTTTAAGAAAAATAAGAAGCATCAACAAAAATCGTCCTAGTGGATTAGTTCTTGAGAGGATCTCCAAATAGTCTCACGATATAAATCATTAATAACAAACCCTTCGATTCAATTGACTCTAGTACCTTAGTTAAATCAATAAGAACAGATAACCCAAAGCCTAAAAATAGAAGAAACAATCCCACAAAATTTGAGCAAAGAAAATCAACATAAGTTAGGTTCTTGGCCAACAACGAGTTGGGAAGATCAAGGTCAAGAAGTTGAGTCTCTAGAACAAGAAGAATCAGTAGCTCAAAATCTTTAATCTTGGAAGCCTACTAACAAGGTCTCCAACAACTTAAAACAAAAAAGGACAAAAGTAAAAACAAAGAAGAAGAAATCCTCTATAGTATCTCAACTAATGGCAACAAGAAA
>APFE030163675.1:0-23572 GCA_000404065.3 Pinus taeda
TTGCATAGATTACCTTTTCCCTTTGGGTGTTTGCCTTCTTCTATCGATTTCACATTTCTAGCCCTAGGGCATCTAGTGGCTTTGTGTGTCGAGCCTCCCTTAGGTGTTTTTGGTCTTCTATTGGTCCAGTCGACTCTTTAATTGATCCTTTGCACTTGCTTGGTAGTTGTGAATCATTTTGTTGCGTTATTTGAGCGACTTGCTTTGTCTTCACTTGAATTCCGCTTCACCTCACTTTGAGCCTAGATTACACGGCTCATTGGTGTTTTTGGGACTTTTCTCGTTTTTGAGGGATTTCTTTGTGATTTTAGGGAACTGGATGTGCTTGTATTGGTTAGGCTTTGTTTGTATTGTCTCTCAAAATTCATCTTAGTGCATTGTGCCTTTGAAAAAGAAATCGAACAAATATCTTTTGCGTTCAATAGTTAATGGGAAATAGAACTTTTCATTGATTTGTATTCTTAAAAGAAAATTTTTTACTTATTTGCCATTAGCTGCATTAGGATGTTTGATTGATTGTGCTCATTTTGTTTGATTGAAGATTCTTAACCCTCTCATAGTTAGTATTCATCGAACAAAATGGTATTCTTTGGCATATAGCTTGCATCTAGGCAATTGTGAAAGATTACATACGGTAGGACCTGAAACCGAAACTTAATTGAAGATCAACCGTAAAATAAACCGAATCAACTTAAAAATGCATTGGAACATAACGCAAACATTCTAGAGGTCTAGGCTAGAGACGTGCTCCGGAGTCGTTAAACCTAGTCACCTTTTTTCTCACATTAAGGTTGGGTGATTCCTCCTGGTGTGGTTCGATTGTGGTCTAGTACGAACTTGGGCTCCCACGTACCGTCGCGTATATATGGGGAGACTCCACTAGGTTTGCATCCTTGATCCATAGGAAGCCGTGTTTGCTGCCTTACAAGCCGTAACGCACCGAACACAACATTCGAGAAGATTGACTGCAGTATGGAAAGTCCTTGGCTTTCATATGATCGCTAAGGTGTATAAGCAGTTTTACGGATTGTCTGGTAAACCCTTTGCCTATTTTCTCCAGATTAGTCACTTTTGATCCTTTTCGGACTCCTTAAAAGAAAAGGCTCGTTTGAGCAGTTTTTCACTTCGGGCTCACAAAACATTCGAAGGCGACTAGAGTCACCTTTTTGTCCTTTTCTTGACTCTTAAAACATGAAAAGGTCAAGTTCAGTTCCTTTGTCTTAAAATTTATTCGGTCGCGTTCACATTTACCCGGTTAGGTCTTGTTCGCGTTAGCTTGAGTAGGTTTCTTTTTTGGTTCTTGATAGCAACTTTTTCGGGGTTCACCAACCCAAGTTCCCCCCCTGACGGGAATCCTGGTCATTTCCCTCCTCTCGGGAATGTTGGTGCTCCTTACATGGCAACGTTGTCCCTCCCAGGGCTAACTGTTGGGTTGCCTATTTGGTTGTTCTCAACCTCTCTGGTCCCTGCCGTCTCACCTACTCATCAATCAGTCCCTCCACCTGAACAACCTCATGTTGATTCTAAGGTGGACCTCTCCCCTTCTACGCCCACTTCTACGTCCTCATCTTCTACTTCGCTTGGTGAAAGTATCGATTCGAGGAACCAGGTGGCTAAGAAGAAGAAGAAGACAAAGAAGAGGAAGGCTCTCAAAGGAGAGGCTAAAAGCACAGCTACCCCCTCGAGTACACCTGAAGTCGGGCCACCTTCTGCTCCTCCATGGAAGGTCAAGTTTCCTTGTAGATTGTGCAAGGATGACCACCTTCTTCGCGATTTTCCTGGCATTCCCAGGGTCTTAGAAGTATGGTCCTGCGATCCAACCCGCCCCTCATCGCCCTCTGAATCTCACGGCGATGCTACCCTATCAGTTGGGAATAGTAAAGGAAAAGGGAAGATTCGAATCCCTTGCAGACTTTGTGAAGGCAATCATCCCCTTCACCTTTGTCCACTCATGGATAAAGCCTCCGACGTCTTGGAAAGTCTCGCGGCTCCCTCATCCCAACTCCCCATTGGATATCAATGTCTTTCTACAGCTGCCGATCGTCCCCCTGCTGACAACGAGATTGGTTCAAATTCCTCTCTTGTCCAGCCTCCTCTTCCTGAACCTAGCTCTGCCCAACCTGTTCTAGACCAACTATTGGTCGGAAAGAGTGTCGACTCGAGTTCACCACCCGATCACTCTGTTTTGGAAGGGTGTAATTCCCATGTTCTTCTCGTCTCCTCAGATTCCCCTGAGTCCGAAAATGACTCTCCTATCCCAGCTGCTCCCGAAAGTCCCTCTTCAGTTCCTATGGAGCATGGGGGCGATCATACGATTCCCCCACCAAGTAGTTTGGCCATCTCCTTTGATTGGAGTCACCTGACCGCTTTCCGCCTTCCATCCCATGTGCCTTTCCAGATTACGGTACTTGCCTGTGATAAGGCAGTACATGGCACTGTTCTGGATGAAGGTGCATCGGTCAGTCTTATGCCGTACACTACTTGGCAAGCTTTAGGTTCCCCACAGCTCAGGCCAGTCACGCAGAATCTGTTGGCTTTCGACGGAGGAGCCTGTCCATCTCTAGGAGTCCTCCCGAAGTTCGCTATTACTTTGGGAGGTAAAACCGTCTATATCAACGTGTTGGTTACCCAAGGTGTTTTAGATTTCAGTCTTCTCCTTGGTCGCAACTATGTTTATGCTATGGGGGCCCTTGTCTCTTCGCTTTTCCGTGTGGTTTGCTTTCCACACGATGGAAGAATGGTGACTATCGATCAATTTTCATTCGTTAGTCCCCCGATGCCTCCTATGCAGTTGTTGTCCCCTCCTAGTTTTTATCCACCAGTTGTATCTGCCCCCCCCGCAAATCAACTACGTGGCCACCTATCCCATACCTGTATCCAGTGATGCTGCCGTCGTGCGTAGTGTCCTGGGGGCATTGGGTTCTGACTTCCGAGATGTTGACCTCCCACCGGGAGAGCCACTCTTGGAAGCCCCAACTTCCTGTTCATTATGATGAAGTTTGGGCAGAGCATAGTTCACTTTCCTATGTCAAGCTCCTTAAAAAATGAAACTAGGTTTGGTCGGAGCATAGTTCGTTTTCCTATGTCAAGCTCCTTAAAAAATGAAACTAGGTTTGGCCGGAGCATAGTTCGCCTTCCTATGTCAAGCTCCTTAAAAAATGAAACTGGGTTTGGTCGAGCATAGTTCCTGATCTTGTGTCAAGCTCGTTAAACAATGAAACAAGGGTTATGAGGATAGTTCTTTTACTGTGTCAACCTCGTTAAAAAATGAAACAACCCCCTTTCCAAATCGAGTCTTTTGATTAAGCTCTCGTAAAATACAAGTCGAGTCTTTCCAAGATCTCGAAAGTGAACCTTCATTCCATCCACTTTGTTGTGATGCAATGAAGCTTGGGGGGCATGTACCTTGTTTTGCGTCATTATGCTGGGGGCATGCGAACTTATAACAAGCATAGTTTTTCGTTTCGAGCTTGTGTAAACATGAACTGAATCCAAGCAGAGTTCTCCATGGTTCAAGCTTGTGTAAAAATGAACCCATACCCGAGTCATCTTTAAGCTCTTTTCTGACTCGTAAAATATGAAAATATTGCTGAGTATCTTTTCCCTTTTTGACTCGTTAAAGAGAATAAAAATGGAGGTCTTCTTTCAGCTCTTTTCTGACCATTTAAAGATGAAAAGATTTCCGGGTTGGCCCTCTCGACTCGTTAAACGAAACAAAACGAAAAGATTGTTGGACCGTTGTCATTTCAGGTTCGTTAATGGAAACGAAACGACGTGATATTGGTCGCTTTTTTACTTTTTCGGATCAATGTCACTATTCACGAAAAGTAATCCTTGGTCGTAATGATCGGGAGGTTCTTTCGAGCATCGTTTTATACTTTTTCGGGCTCGAGAGACACAACTTTACGAAAAAGGACACCCCTGGAGTCTTCTTTTCGCTGTCTTTTCAAACTCTCTAAACATGAAAAGACGCCGAGTTCTTCCTTTTTCAGACTCGTTAAAACTTAATGACATCGGGTTTCGTCGAAATGACGCTCCTCGAGCATATGCTATCCCCGTCAAGCTCGCCATCCAAAAATAACTGGGGTACTCGCCAGAAATGGTGGGGGAATAAAGGAATCAAAATCATCGTCATCGGCAGTATGTCGCTCTTGAACATGGCACTTTCTGCATTCGTGTCTGGGTGGGGACATCTCATCTCGCTTCACATTTGCCTCCATGGGTTTGGGTTATCCTATTTGACCATTCATCTGCTCATCGTCTCGTCATCATGACCCCTGATCATTTGACCTCAAATACTGCCAAATCCATCATTGTGTCGCCGATATGTTCAAGAGAAGTTGGCCTCTGCAAGAATACTCAACCTCCCTCCGATATCTCACACAAAACATATTGTCTTTTTCCGTCTCGTGTCGATGATGTGGGAAACATTATGGCCCACCTTCGATCAAGATCACTTCCTGTCGACTTCAACTCATTATCCAGGAAGGTGACCTAGAGACTCCCTTCAGGTACCTTGGCCTGCATGTCAATGGCAAGGTTCTTTCGTGTTTCGACGCGAGGTTTTCATATTGGGCCTCTCGATCGGAATGATTCTACGGTGTTCGACACCGGCTCAATTTGTTCACACGCCGTGGATTTGTACCTACATATGTACTTGAGGACCAACGTCATTATGGTGGGGCTCTCCGTGTCTGTTAACAGTTTTCATCATTGACTGGTAATCAGACGATGTTCATGCATGTTCGACTTCGACTCCTATATTCACATGCTTGAACTTGTACTGTGTTCGGGTCGAGTTGGAGCGCAAGACCTTGGATTGTGCATATTGAAATTCGGGTTGCATTTTTTGGATTACTGTAATCATTACATGACTCATTCATTGGATGGCTGCGACCATACCCGAGTCCATTTATAGATCCTCATCGGATGGCTGCGTCCATACCTGGGATCCAGTTATATATACTCTGTTATGGATGGCTGCACCCATACCACATATATCATGTACTTGAGATATCAGTTGTACTTCTTTTCGCAGGTTCTTCGGCGGCTGTGTTTTTAGTCACGCATGTTCTTGTAAAGCACTTCACCCCTCTCTCTCTCGGGCCTCATGCTTTAGGGGGCATCTGTTACACAGTAATTTGTCACCATTTGTCACCGTCCCTGTTACCCCTCTCCCAATCTTGGAGGACTCATTCCGGGACTTGTGAGAAGTGACAAGACTTGAAACCACTTGCATTATTTCACCTCTAAACATGAGCTTCATATGCCCTTAAGACATCTCCTGCTCATTGCCCTTAAAAACAACCCTTTTTGCATTAGCGCTGGTGCCCTGTGTTATGCCTGCGCCAATGGGGAAAATCCTACTGAAAGGGTGCGCCATTAGCGCTCTGTCCCAGAGTCGTAATCACGCCAACCATTTTGGGCAAAATTTTTGAGCTAATCAAACCTCCGAAGGTTCTGTCCAACTCATTCACCAAACTGATTCCAAGTTGAGTGAGGATGGTTTGGCTTCGAATCTCCTTGGATGGAAAGTAGTTTGCCACCATTCCATGGAAGTTTCCAAGTGATGAAGCCAAATCCATTATTGTGGGGGATTGAACTTATCTCTTCCTTTTCCTCTATAAAATCTTGTTCCCATGGCTTGAGCAAGCTAGTTCTAGTTCTGATAGTTCTGACTCTTGTGGCAATACTTGTGCTGAAAGGAAGATATCAAAAGATTGGAGTTGCAAGAAGCCTTCTTTGTATCCATAAGGCTTTACCTAAGTAAGGAGACCTTGTCACTAAAGAGAGAGAGAGCTTGTCCCTCACCCCCTCAAGCTTTTGCAAGACTTGTGTAGCTGAGCACCCAGCCAAAGGAGGACTTGACGTCAGGACGCTGGTTGTATTCTCCTTTGTTGAATATTAATAAATAGATGACTATCATTATGGTTCCATTCTCGTTGTACTTGTAATGGTTGATGTTGAATTATATCTTTCCTGACTGATATATAATTGCATGTATTAGATTTTACGCTTGTGTTTGTGTTGTTCTCTTTGTGTGCAGGTGTCCATTCACGTGGATAGTGGAGGATCGTGACCGGCCAAAGCAAAGGAACGTGGGCGACGTCTCTTCATCAAACTAAAGCGTTGGATCTCAAGTAGGTCCTCTTCACCTACCCTATTATTTGCAATTAGGAACTTGCGTGATAGCATTGTTGATTGTTGCTAGACCCGTTCTGGGCTAGTAGGGATCGCCTCTATCCGTAGAGGGGATTTACCTCTCCAACAATAAGATAAAGTATTTGTTTACGCAAACTTAACTAATAGTTATAAGAAGATAAGTAAGATTCACAGTGTAACTTGGGGAAATAGCGTAGATTGCTACCTTAGCAGTGTGAAAGCACCTCATTCCCTGGTTAGGGCTCTGTGAAGGCGATTATAACAAGTCGCGAAAGTATCACAGGCCAGGACAGTGCGCGAAGTGACTTGCACGAAGCTAGTCATAGTTGGACTAAATCGACACCTCAGACATCTCAAGGGTGCAGAAACTTGGTTCCAGCATCCCCCCATATTGCTTGAGGTAAGACCTCAATACGCACTCCCCGAGCTGTTGCCAAAAGGGCTAGTAGTGTAGGGATTTTTTTTCCTAATTAACTCCAAACCTCAGCCAGGCCCCAACAAGCCAACAAATGGTTCTGTTGTCGGGGCAGGAATATACATAGACATGTCTGATGTCATATCATTGGAATCCAACTAAGAAGGAAATTAAAGGCTAGTTGGACAGGAGAATTCACAAGTTCACGATGCATGAGAATAAAAATCTGCCACTATCAAAACAAGGTGGTTAGAATGCTACCTATACAGAGAGATCCATGAAATTTTCTTCGCATCATTCCATACTGAACTATACGAGTGGATCATGAAGCTAGCAGATAGCCAAGGAATGTGGAAGCTTGACAGTCCTATTGTGTGGACCCCAGAATTGGTGTGCGGATTGGAAGCATCGAATAGCGAGGCAGAGTTCACGGTAGATACTATAGTCAGTGGTAGATACTGAGTTTGCGGTAGATACTTCAGTCACCTATAGCAAGGCAGAGCGACATTTTCTCAAGGGACCGTGAGGTAGGTACGTAAAGTCTCTAAATACCGGGATTAAAATACTATTGTGCGAAAAGTGGATTATGCAGTTACATTGATGTTCAAGGCTCTGTGAAGAGGGAAAACTTAGAGAAACAAAGGAAGTGCGAGACTAGAGACTAGCCCCTTGATTTGACCTCCGTGAGGGGACGAGGAAGAGCACGTGAAGGTCTCTCCATGAAGTGCGATCCATTTGATAAAGCATAGGATTCCATGCATACCACCCAACCCACACCACCACCAGCTTCACAACCATCACCTCCATCCTCACCCGTACCACCTCCGCCACCACTGTGATTCAATATGGCAAGTGCGATAAAGTTGCTTGTGTTCAAAGGGTTGGGAAATGAAGATCCAAACTAGTTTTGGTTCATTGTAAAAGCCGTATGGGAAGTGCAAGGAGTTACAAATGATAATATCAAGAAAGAGATGTTGGTTAGCGCTCTACAGTATCGCGCACTAACCTAGTACATTAAGCACTCAAATGGTAATCTGAATACAGGAATCACATAGATCCAAACTACGCTAAATAAGGAATTTAGCAGGCCGAAGTCAGAAGCGCAGTCGATCATTAGGTTCAAAGAGATCACAATTCTACCAGGCAAGACTCCTTGGGAGCTGGATTAGAGGCTGAAGTTTACAATTCGCGAGGTAATATGACTTTGACGGATGGACAGCACCGTGAATGGTCTGTAGCATCGCTAACGCCAAATTTCAGGAACGCGCCATCATATCATAAGTTAACGACTCATGCAGAGGCTTTAGAGATCGCGATGAGGCTGCATGAGACCCAAATGAAGGATCCTAACTTGGGAGTTCAGCAGATCCATGCGCAGTTGAAAAACTTGTGCCTTGAGATGCAGAGTCTGAAACAGGATAGGACAC
Source organism: Pinus taeda (assembly GCA_000404065.3). Lineage (NCBI taxonomy): Eukaryota > Viridiplantae > Streptophyta > Pinopsida > Pinales > Pinaceae > Pinus > Pinus taeda. The sequence goes on from APFE030163675.1 coordinate 8,005, forward strand.
CTCAACCGGAAGTGCACGAAGAGGTGTGGTGCGTAAAATGTAAGGGTGAGGGTCATGATAAGGACCATTGCCCGGTGTTCGAAAATTACCTCATGGGAGGAGGACTAATGCCATTAAGGCTGAAAGCGCAAGCAGGACTGAGCACGACACCTAATTTGTGGTGTGTGATTTGTCAAATAGGTGGAAATCATGCTACAGACAATTGTCATTTGTTACAGAAGTAGATGTAGAATTCACAATAGTTGTTCGGTAATTTCTGTAGATTGGTGGGACACAATGAGCGCACTTGTAGAAGTTATGAGTTAATGATGGATAAAACTCCGAACTATAGGGTTCAGACTGAAACGTGGCCCCTAGACCAGGGGGCAAGGATGGCATGAACTAGATTTCATGGGCGCAAATGAGGCCGAGGTGGACGAGGACCTAGAAGAGGTCACAGACAGCTCATATGCTACAATTGCGGAGGGTTAGGACATTATGCCTGCGATTGTATGAATCTAACGTATCCATCGTGTCTGTACTGTACCTTGTTTGATCATGAGATGGAAGATTGTCCTATGCTGATAGCTAGGATACACGACAAGGGAGCACTACCACCTCCCCCAACTCAGAACCTGCAGATGATGAGGTCTGAGCCGCGCAAGGAAGACCCAAATGTGAATATTGTGCTCCAAAGTGGGATTGTGATAGGAGATGACAAAGGCAAAAAACCTGAATATAGTACTTGGGTTTTCAAAGCTCCGGTGAAGGAAGCGGAGTTTGATTTGGAGCGCACTCAAGAAACCTTTATGGAAGCTAATAAGAGCTTTGTTGATGCCTCCACTTCAGGAAGCAAAGATAAATCGGAGTTCGAGATGGACCCATCTATGCTCACGATGTTCCTGGAAACATGTATGAAGCTACTACGCGTCAGTAAGGCTATAAAGGGATTATAGGAACTCATTAACAGATGTGTTGGGACCATGCCAAGAGAACCATGTGTAGTATGGAAGATTGGAAAGCATAAGACCAGGATAGGGAGATAAATGAGGTTAACCATGCAGATTGGAGAATACGAGATGGACCAAGTAATTTTGGATTTAGGATCGGATGTGAACATTCTACCGAAGTAGACATGGGAGCGCATGAGGAGGCTTAAGCTGCAGTGGTCTCCTGTTTAGCTGTGCATGGTGAACCAACAGAAGATAATACCCTTGGGGAAATTGTAAGGAATCACAGTGGATATTGAGGGAGCGAGCGCGCTAGCAGAATTCGAGGTGATAGAGATTGTTGATGACAAAAATCCCTACCCCTTGCTCTTAGGAATTGATTGGGTCACTGACATGAATGGGGTTATTGATCTGAAGAAGCGCAAGATGATTTTGAGAAAAAGTCTCTGCGCGTAGTGATACCCTTGGACCCTACTGAGGGATCACGCTATATAGAGCTAGAGTGCCACTATGAAAGTGACGAAGATTTGGACTGCATCTACAAGATAATTGTGTGAGAGCAAGATTGGGTAAATCCCACCACAGATGGATGAATTTCATGGGAGCACAAAAGCTCCTGTACTTCCGATTCAGATGAGGAGATAGAGTGATGGCATAATTGGTTACATGAGGTAACTACGTTGAACTGTAATATGATGACAAGATCATTGCACTGCGTATCGACAGAGGTGAGGGATATGCCTACTTATGATCGATTAGGTGAGGTAGATGCCTTCTTGGATAATTTTGGAAGGGAGGTGTCGGAAAAACAATGTTTCCATGTCTTAAATTGGGTACTGCGTGCTACGTCCACGCGGTGGTGGGGTATGCACAGAGGAAGCCTTGAAGACTGGCGCACATGTAGGAGGATGATGCGCACATGGTTTGGGAAGCCTAGAGTGCGATTGACAGACGAATACAATAGACAGGGTGGTCCGCGCGCGCATCTGTCCAAGTGGGTATAGGCATATGGTAAATAACCTATGTGAATGCACATGAACTTCGTGTTGGAAGATACGGTTAATAAGCATGTGTTGGGGGGGAAATGCACAAATGGTTCCTCAGGTTGGAATGAGAAATTATGGAGAAAATGATTGCGTAGAAGGTTATCCCCGCAGAAGCATTTAATGAGGTGTGTGAAGCATTGAACAAGGTATGTAGTGCGCAACGAAGTGATTAGGACCTATGCGTACCAGCAGTCTTATGGGCTTATAGGGCGATGTGTAAGAAACTGATGGGACAGATGCCTTCTAGATTGGTTTATGGAGCGAACGCTATAATGCCGATGGACCAAATCATGATTATTCTGCGGATAGTAGTGCCCATGGATATGGTAGACCACGGAGCCTTGGAGGATAGGGATCACACAGTTGGAAGGGCTCAAAGAAGAATGCTTGGGACCTGATGAAGAGATCAAACAGGGTAATCTTAGGCTCCAAGAACTCATAAATGAAAGAGTTCGGTTGAGGGAGAAAAGTGCCATAGCGGAAGAAGAAGTCAAGAAGCTTGAGGAAGGAATAAAGAAGGCCTTTCTTGATAAAAAGATTGTGGTGTTAAAATAGGATTCGCACGATTACATTGACGAATTTGGGAACTACCACCGAGGGTTGATTAGTTTGATGCCTTGGATTGGGCCGTATGTTACTAAGGGGATCATAGATGGTGGCACGATGCAGGTAGTAAAGTTAAAAGGTGAACTTTTCCCAGGAAAAGTAAATGAGGATCAGTCAAAGTCATATACAAGTGGCCCGACCACCTAACTAGCTATGGGAAGCACAGTCTTACTGCTCTAAGCAGTTGAAAGGAGGCGCAATACTATAAATTACTTTTCCCAAGAACTGCGCAATGACAAGACTGCGCGTGGGAGTGAAGTGTCACAAGGTCCACGATAGTGCACGAGAAGATGTGCTACCACGCAGGTTGGCTGGAAAGTGACCATTATAGTCACTATTGATGATGTGATGCTTGGTTTGAGACCAAATGGAGTGGGCGACAGACATTTAAGGAAAAAATTATAGGCTAGATTTGGGAAAGTCTGCCGCTAAGGGAGCATTAATGGATCAGATTTGGGGGGAACAATCGAATTCAAATTCAAAAGGCACTATAAAATGCAAAAGGCTGCCCAAAAAACAACACTTGGCCATTTGAGAATTGAGTTGTCGTGTGCCCAAAGCTTTCTGAACCTAGACCTGTGTGAGCTGTTGAAGTTGAAGGTGTTGTTTGATCACCTGAGAAATTGAGAGATTTGTGGAAAAACAAGATGGCAGCGTCTGAAGAAGCCCGGGATATCGGAGAAATGACCATTGAAGGGGCCATGTAGGCCATGACAGTAGGAGATACCCCTGAGAGTGTCGTGATAGTTGCGGAAATCCCTAAATCACCACACACATCGAGACCTAAGAAAGATAAGCAGGCCATGATTTTGGTGCACGTGTCCCTTAGAAACCCACTGCGAACTAAATTGACCATGGAAGAAAAGGGGAAAGCAGTTAATTTGAAAACCGATGAGGAGGAGGAAGACCTTGAGGACATCCTGATAGAAGAAGAGGAGGATGAAGACATCGAGGAAGAAACCAAGGGTGTGGACCTTCTAACCAAGCTACCCACGTACGTTCCTCTGCGGAAGGGGAAGGCAAGGGTGCCCAAGGACCTAGATGAGAGCAAGAGCTCTTTGTAGACTTCGCTGCTACCCGATGATATCATTTTTGAAGGAGTGCACTTGGGACGGGTGCCCAGTCTAAAGTTTGAAGACTGGGATCTCGCAGACCATAAGAAATTTCCACACTTGGCAACCACGCCGCTCATGAGGTTGAAGAAAAACATTGTGGTGGGTATTATAGAGTTGGAGCCTCACAAGTGGTTGCATATAGTAGAGAAAGCAGGGTTGTTAAACCTGCTCTGGGTGCCGCATTACCATCATACCCCAGTAACTATCTTCGTCATCATGCAGCTGCTCTGCCTGGTGCATGATGGGTGTTTGTGGCTAGAGGAGCCCATCCCCATCATGGACCACCTGATTCATAGAATTACCTGACTCCCTTGCAAATGGGAGGACCCATCAGATATTTCAGAGGGTAAAAGTAATGACTTGGCCATCGTAGAGGCCATGAAGAAAAAATACAATATGGAGAAGAAAAAGAGGGGCTACGCAATCTCCGGTATCAACAAAAATGTTGTCTGAGTTGCGGCACAGATACTGGCTAGTAAGGTTATGCCAAAGTGTCACGCGGACGAGGTGCCCATGCTGGTGGTTGCACTTGTCAAGCAGTACACCAAGGGGGTCCAATTTAACGAGTCCAAGTACTTTTGTAGGGAGTTCTTGGAGAATTTCCGTAAGGCACAGGAACAGGGGAAGAATTTCCACTATGCCTGGCTTCTGCTGTCCATAATGCTGGTGGCCTAGGAATTTCCTGAGGACAGACAGTTCCCCACAATTGCGCAGGATCTTCCAGAGGTAGCGAAGTACACTTCATTGTGGGCAACCAAAGACGTGCAGAGTACCAGAGAAAGTAAGATATTTTAGGTGTTCATAGAGATGAACATCAGAATGAGGATTAACCGCAAGCCGCAGTTATTTCCCACTGTCTACAATAGCCTACAAAGTTTTTCAGAGTTCAAAGTGGACTTCCATCACGTCTATATCAGGGCGCAAAAGGACCCCGTGAAGAAGTGGAACAATCTCCCATACCTGGCCACGAAAGATGTTATATTCGTCATGCTGGAGTCATGGCTGCCAAAGTGGCATGCTCCAGCCAGCTCCACATTGGAATTAGAGAAGTCTGTGACACAAAGAAAGGAGGAGGAAAAACTGTGGATGGCGCAGTTGGCAGAGAAGAGAAGAAAAGAGGCAGCAACAACAAAAGCGTAGGAGGCACGGGACGCTGCGAAGGCAGTAGCTGTGATGCAGGAAAGTGTTCCCTCTGCAGACAGAGGCAACCCCTCTAGCCCTAGAGTGGGTCTAGTCACAAACAAGGAAAAATCAACAATAGCTTTCCTTAAACAGTCAAATTTGGAGGCCTATCTCAACCGGTGGTCGATGGAGTTCCATTGCGTTGCTCCATCTTTTGCTTCCTTCTCCTCAATGAGTGATCAACCTGAAACAATGCAAAGGAAATACAACAAGGCACGTAACCAGAAAACAACAATGAACTATTTACTCACAAAGTCAAGAATTCATGAGATATCAAGTACATTACATACGAGACATAGGAAAACATCATTGATTACATTAATAATGAAATAAGAGTAAGCTTACAACCAAAGTCTTGACATCACAAGCCTTCTTAGAGGGATCCAGCCATCATGTTCTTCAAGCATTCACTCTTTGAAGATGGATCTCCCAACATACAAGGGTCTCTCTCTCTCACTCATAAGTTTTACATCAAATCAAGGGCACTTCACAACCTTCCCCAAACCAACAACACTGTCACACTCATCACACTCACACCAGCTATCTATCAAAGCACTAACAACACTTCTCAAACCAAGAATTTTCCAACTAGCAACCAGCTGATCATAGCAAAGGTGAGTGCTTAAATAGGAGAAGGAGTCTCCATGGAAGGTGGAAGAGAGAGCTTATCACCAAGGAAGGTAGCACAATTGATGGAACTGCCACACTAGGGAAGGAAGGGCGACACAAACTATGCCAACAACTAGGTCTAGAGTCATCCTGAAGGCCGAGTGTTGGAACAAATTCGCCCAATCTGGATCATTTCGGGTAAATAACTGAGCTTCAGTGCTGACATCGCTAGTGAGCAATGTAAATAGTTAGACCTTCACTAAAGATAACATGTAGCCCCACGCTGGTGCATGAAATCGAGCCATTGCGGGAATTAGATGTACTTCCGCGCTGGCAGTGCAGCTGGACTGTTTATGAGTGCCCTTCAATGCGTATATGAAGTCCATAGTCGCAATGAGGCAGATAACTTAGGAAAAGTGGGTCAATTGGCAGCATAAGAGAGCATTTGTTCAGCATGAGCATGTTTAACTTGGACACATGACACAGTAGAAGGACCGTGAGCGAAGGCGGTGACAAATTACTATGTAACAGATGCCCCCTAAAGTATGAAGCCCAAGAGAGTGGGAGGGGTGAAATTCTTTACGAAACGACTGAGCTAGAACACCATCTGGAAGAACTTGTAGGTGCAAGTACAACTGATATCTCTGATAGTGAAATACATGTAGTCTAGGCATGGACGCAGCCATCCAAAAGACATATGAACTAGGTATATGGTATGGACGCAACCATCCAGCTAATAAGACTATGATAATGATAAAGGTATGGTCGCAGCCATCCATCAAGGAGTCATGCAATCATGAACCAATCCATGGAGCCCGAACATGTGTAATCTAAGTTCGGGGTCTTGAACCCAACCGATCATAGTACAAATTCTAACATGTGAATAGAGGTGCTGAAGTTGAGCATGAGAGAAAATCATTTGATTACTGGTCGATGATGCAAATCTAAACAAGCGCGAGAGAAGCCACCAATAATGCCAATGGTTCTCAAGGTATTGTCCAGTACAATCCACGAAGTGTGAAGAATGAGCTGAAGTGGAACACTCGTGGAATCACCCAATCGACAACCAATGTTGTAAGTCGACCGTCAAGCGTGAAGAACTTGCCATTGAGGCATGCAAGCTCCAAGGTACCAAAAGGGATATCTAGATAAATCTCCTGGATAATGAGGTGATGTTGACAGGAGACGATCTGTCGCAGGAGGGCCATAATGTTTCCCCCATCAACGACACAAGACAAGGAACAAGCGGTAGATTGTTAAATAGAGTATCAGAGGAAAAAGAGGGCATAAACTGCAGAAGGATTATACTCTTGAACATGTCGGCGACACGAATCCGGAGGGTGCCAGCATTCAGGTACCAAAGGATCAGAGGCGTAATGGATACAGCATGGATCGGATGGAATAAGGCTGAATGCCAACCGAAACCTGCGGAAGGCCAAATGACGATGTATGGATATCCCATCCCGACAAGAAGCAAAAGTGTCGATGTTCAAGAGTGACTAGCTGCCATAGACAATCAATGATGATCTCCAAATTTTCCCCCACCATTGCTGGCGAGTACCCCAATTATTTTTGAAAACAAGCTTGAAGGGGATAGCATATGCTTGTGATATAAGTTCGACCTTCGGTCAAATCCAACCTAGTAATAGTTTAACGAGCCCTAGGGAGGAGAAGCTCGAGTCTCGTCATGGTGACGAGTCCAATGTCATCAGGGTTTAATGAGTCCGACATAGGTAAAACTCAGAGTCTTTTTCATGTTTAGGGAGTTTGAAAAAGACACGGAAAAGAAAACTCCAGGGGGGTCGTTTTTCATAGATTTGTGTCTCTCGAGCCCGAAAAAGTATAAAGTGATACTCGAAAGAACCGCTTGACCATTACGATCAAGGGGTATTTTTCGTGATTAGTGACCTCGACCTGAAAAAGTAAAAAAATGATCGAAACCACGTCGTTTCGTGACCAATAACGAGCCTGAAACGATAAAAGCTCGGCAATCTTTTCATGTTTACACAGTGGGAAAAGAGCTTAAAGCAGACCGCCTCTTGTTCCATTTAACAAGTTAAAAGGGAAAACTCGACAATGTTTTTGTCTTTAAACGGTTGGAAAAGAGCTGAAAGCAAATCTCCATTTTTATTCTCTTTAACGAGTCAAAAAGGGAAAAATACTTGGCAATCTTTTCATCTTTTACGAGTCAAAAAAGAGCTTAAAGGAGACTCGTCCTGGAGGAACGAGTGGTATAATGGGTAGTAACTGGTTCCGGCAATGGTGGAACTACTCAAAACATGTAATGGTCAAGAGGCTGGCTAATAAAAACACTCATCACTCCAGTTCCTCAGGAAAGGAAAAACAACTAAGTGAAACCATATGATCAGCCAAAGAGATGGTGGTGATGGAAAGAAACATCCAAGGCTCATCTAGCAGAATTTAGCAGATAAATATGGCAATCACGAGGTGTAAATCAGGTATGGGTTCATTTTTACACAAGCTTGAACCATGGAGAACTTTGCTTGGATTCGGTTTCATGTTTACACAAGCTTGAAATGAAAAACTATGCTTGTTATAAGTTCGCATGCCCCCAGGCATAATGACGCAAATCGAGGTGCGTCAATTGTGCTACCTTCCTTGGTGATAATTTCTCTCTTCCACCGTTCATGGAGACTCCTTCTCCTATTTAAGCACTCACCTTTTCTATGATCAGCTGGTTGCTAGTTGGAAAATTCTTGGTTTGAGCAGTGCTATTAGTGCTTTGAAAGATAGCTGGTATGAGTGTGATAAGTGTGAGAGTATTGCTAGTTAGGGGAAGGTTGTGAAGTGCCACACTAGTGAAGGAAGGGCAACATAAACTATGCCAACAACCATGTCTAGAGTCATCCAGAAGGCCGATTGTTGGAACAAATTCGCCCAATTTGGATCGTCGCGGGTACATAACTGAGCTTCAGCGCTAACATCGCTAGTGAGCAATGTAAACAGTCAGACCATCGCTAAAGATAACAAGTAGCCCCACGCTGGTGCATGAAATCAAGCCATCGTGGGAATCAAATGTACTTCCACGCTGGTAGCATGGTTGGACTGTTTATGAGTGCCCTTCAGCGCATATATTAAGTCCATTGTCGCGATGAGGAAGATAACTTAGGAAAAGTGGGTCAATCGGCAGCATAAGAGAGCATTTGTTCAGCATGAGCATGTTTAACTTGGACACATGACACAGTAGAAGGACCAGGAGTGAAGGTAGTGAAAAATTACTGTGTAACAATAGCCAAACAGCAGAAGGCAACCGCACAACAACAATAGGCAACAGAGAAGGAGCGTGAGGGCCATAAATCACCTTTGCCTGAGGAAGAACCTGAAACAGAGGAAGGTGGTACAGACCCATAGATAGCATCTACATAGTTGAAGCGTCAACACTTGAGAGAGTAGGTGGGGCTGCAGAAGAAGTCAAAACCCTCTAAGACTTCTTTCGACCCGATCACCCTCACTAAGGGGAATCTCCATGATATAGGGGAGATAGTGCACGACATCACCGTAGAGGCCCTCCAACAGTTCGCAGAGTAAAATCCATTAGTATTGGGGGCCATCAAAGCTCAGATACAGGAGTTGCAAGTGCGCACTCTTTAGGCTGGTACTCTATCAACCAACCTCATAGTAGTAATGGTTGCGGCTGAGGAAATGCTTCACGTCCGTATGACCAACACCATAATGGTGCTAAAGGGGGAATTGGTTACAAACAATGAGATTGACAGGCCTATGGTTAGTACACTAAGGGGAGTGGGGATCAACATGACTGTGCTCCCTCGGGAGACACTCTATGTTCTGCAGGACGAAGTGACGGTAGCACTGCAGGCTAGGGAGGGTTGCACGCTATAGGTGTTAAGTGAACAACGAATCAACATGGAACAACTAAGCCTGCAGCGTGATGAGGTCATCACATAGAACATGAAAATAGTGCAAGTACTTAAACATGCTTTCCAGATGGTCCCCGAGATGGCCATCCCAGCATAGGCACCAGCAGAAGCATGCATCCGGAGACTACTAGCAGGGGTGCGTGAGGCCAATGAAGAAATGGCTAAGGTTCAGCTGGAGTTGAACCTTCAGATAGCTGAGTTGCAGTTGAGGGTGTAGCCTTCAACTCCACCAGAGGTGAGGGAACAGTGCACTAGCACCATCACGATGGGAATAGAGGAGATTAGTAGCGCAATGAAGGACTACACCAAAGTGTTGGAAGAGTCGTTCAAGTTCCTCATCACTCTCTATGAGGACCCAAACATACAACACTTAGAAACATAGATGTGTGAGCTGCAACAACAATATGATGACATAAAATGGACCACGCAGACGGTGGCCCTCACTCAGAGGTTTGTGCGGATGCAATAGGCCAAAGTGCTTAAAGAGTAGGTAGACGTGGCTTGACACAAGGAAGCGGTTTTGAAGGCGCGTGTCCAACCATGGATCGATGAGGCCTTCGTCATCACAACCTCGATCAAAGCCAAGATTGCGCAAATGCAGGGAGCACAGGAGAAAATGTAGGGAAGCAGTTCAACAGTCTCTGAACAACGTGCCCAGGAGATACAACATGCAATCGCTCAGTGCGCTGTCAATCTTGCAGCAGCCTGAGAAGAGTAGGGAGGTCTCTGCGCGAAGATATCTGCATCGACAGAATGACTCGAGGGCAGGTCACGATGTTTGTGTTGGGAGCCTGTTGGGCGCAGGATCCTCCAAGGCAAGTTTTGGAACTTAAATCCTAGATTTTAACCAAATACGATGTAAAGACTCCGCGTTTTGTGGGCATGGAGCGCAAAGATTGTAAATGAGTCATAGGGTTGTCCGCCCTCATTTTTGTAATGTAATGTCAGCTTAAGAGATCTACCCATGGTCTGTGGACCATGGGATTGTATAAATAGATTGAGGCTCTAAGTTGTAAATGAAAAAGGAAGGGAATCTAAGAATGAAGAAGTAAGTGATAGTTGAAGTTTAGAGTCAAGTCTTTGGGTCGTAGAGTAGGAGACGGCTCTGCAGCTGAGTGTGCAGAGGCCTAGTAGTCCATCATTGAGTGCGTAGACCCCTATAGCGTAGTGCGCAAGGTGATTCAATTCTATAACCAATTGGAGAAGTAATAAAGAGAAGTTTCATATCATTTCTGTGTATCTTTTTCTTGTGTTGCACATTGAATGTATTGGGTATAAATTGCATTTCTACTATTTATATGTTGTGTGAACTTATATGATTGTGTTAAATAAGTGATTATAAGATAAAGTATCTATTTACGAGAAGTTAACTAACAGTTATAAGAAGATAAGTAAGATCCATGATGTAACTTGGGGAAATAGCACAGATCGCTGCCCTAGCAAAGTGAAAGAACCTCAGTCCCTAGTTAGGGCTGCGCGAAGGCGATTATAACAAGTCGTTAAGCTATCATAGGTTAGGATAGTGCGTGAAGTGACCTGTGCAAAGCTAGTCACACTTGGACTAAATCGACACCTCAGACATCTCAAGGGTGCAGAAACTTGGTTCCAACATCCCCCCATACTGCTTCAGGTGAGACCTCACTTCGCGCTCCGCAGGCTGTTGCCAAAAGGGCCAGTAGTGTAGGGATTTGTTTAGATAATTAAATCTGAACCTAGGTTAGGCCCCAACAAGCCAAACCCATCAAACCAACAAATGGTTTTTTTGCCTGGAACATGATCTGCATAACGAGATGTGTCATGTCGCATTATTAGAACTTTCATGCGGAAAGAGTTATTTTTGCTGACAAAACTAGCCTCCCTAGGAGTCTAAGACTCTCTAGTGACAAACAAGACAATTAAGAGCAATCCTTCTCTAAACATGCATTATCATACGAGAAACCAAGTGTGTTTTCGATCCTACCTGAAGTCCAACGCTGTTGTAGTAGTCTAGCCTCGTCGATCCAGATGAGCTCCTCCTTCACTTCGAAACCTGCATACACTAACAATCAAACGATTACATAACACCTGAATATCTCATAAAACAAAACATATTCATCATATAGACCAAGGAGTATATGAAACAATTCATTAACAACAAATCATTGAGAAGAATGGACTTATTTGTATTAAGGAAACAAAAAAGAAACCATTACAACCTGAGTCTTGGTGTTGTGCAAGTTCCTCCCAGGGTCCAGCAAGAGTTTTCCTCTACTTTGACAAGCTCACCCACTTCCAAATGAAACAAGAAAGGATGGTAATCTCTCCTCACAAGCTTCTACAAGGAAGTCCTAATTCCCACAGCATCTACCCTTTGGAATGTTCAGCTTTCAACCTCCCCTCCCTTGGCCCAATGCTTGTATTTATAGTGTTCTAGAGGAAGTTATTCAGTTCCAACATCAATGGGATACTCCCTCTTTTGGATGGGGTAGCTCCTCTCTTTGATGGGATAAGTTCCTCTATCATAGGGATGCATGAACCATCTGGAGGCGCTCAATACACGTCAAACACTCTTCTAGAAGGCTCTAGAAGTGACCACAAGTAACTTTTTTAAGATGAAACTCATGCCTTTTGACCTTTACAGGGGTACGCACCCATCCTTTGGCTTACAGAGCGTACAAGTACGCAGGTACAATGAGTTTGTGATGCGTACACGCAGGCAAGGTAGAGAGAACCTGCGTACCCAGAGATAAACATGTTTTTAGTGACTTTCTCTCTTTTTTGAAGCTTGACATGAAGAGCAAAGGTATTAGGCTTGACAAGGAGGATAATATGACTATTGATGGAGCCATATTAACTGCAGATAGTCATGGTGACAAATTTCAGTGTAACATATGGTACCCTGAGAACCCATCCGTGAACGAGTATGCTTCTTGACCACCAACATTCTCCAATACTTCATCTCTGAATGGTATTGGGAATGGATTGTGTACACATGCATCGTTCATCTTCTTGATGTCTATGCATATTCTTATTTCACCCTTCTATTTTTTCTCTTTTACTACCATAGGACTCACCTAGTCGGATTCTTCCACTTGTTTAATAATTCCAGCTGCGAACATTTTGTCTATCTCATCACGAACCTTTTCTTTTTACTTTGGTTTCAAGCACTAAGGCCAATTCTTAACTAGCTTCGTGTCAGTTTTTAGGGTGATCTTCATCATCCATAAGTTGCCAAAAATCCCTTTTAAGTCTGTAATTTTGGTTGGGAACAATTCTTGGCATTCACGGAGCAACTTGGCGACTTTATCCACCGTGGCATCATCCCAATGGTCCATAAGCATTGTGTACTTCGGCTCCACCTCCGTTCCAATGTTAACCTACTTCGTCTTTAGCGGTGCGGTGATGTTAGGGTCTTCAAGTGATGGTCCATGAATCTCATGAGAGGCTTCTATTTATAAAATGTTGATGCTTTGTGGGTCCTCATCATCCTCCTCAACATTTATGTTATAACAGTCTAGTGCGCAGCTCAATTGTGTCGCCCATTCTAGCTGAACTACTATCATTGGCTCTTGGGGTATTTTGAAGATAGTTGTTTTTACTGCCTATAGTGCATCGTCAATAATATCTGACCAAGCATCTTCAAATGTGAAGGTTAATAGAAATATCTCACGCAAGACATCCCATTCGCTTGTTCCATGGTGGAGCTCGGTCTCAGTATACCAATTCATGGGTATGACATCCAGGGTATGATAGAATAAATGTACCCGTTCAAGCTATAGCTCTTCCTTGTAGAACTTGGTCCATTTCACAAGGTGTGTCCATGGATCATCTCGTCCATCATATTTGTCTACTAGCCGTATCTACGGTTTCTTGAATCATAGGTGCATCATTCTTCTACATCCGCATGAGTCCTCAAAATATCGTGTGGGCGTCACGCGTAGTTCCCACTTCAGCGCATCGAACCACTGTTATTCTAGTACTGCACTTTCAAATTTGCTCAAAAATTCATCCACCGCTGACAACCCATCATATGTCAGTAGATCCCTTACTTCTGTTGTCACGCAGCACAATGATCTAACCATCATGTTGCAATTAAGTGTTGTTACTTCGTGCAGTCGATTCTGCCATTGTTCTATCTCTTCATCTGAATCTGAGGTGCAGGAGATTTTGCTGATCCGAAATTGATCTAAGACAATTAATAAGGTATTACAAACTCATGTGCATGGATGTGCCTATGTTATTTTATGCAACAGATCAATAAGATTGCGAAAAACATAGGCAATGAAGCAGTTAAAGGAAACATAATATGAAAACATATAAACACAACAAGTTTAATAAGGAGTTCACCCAATACTCCTGGGCTATGTCTCCTGGTCTAGCCTTCTGTGGTGGCCTCTCTATTATGTTTTCAAAGCAGAGTTTTTACAACATTGAGCTCAATTTGAGTCTCACACAACAGATACAAATCAGTAAGACTGTACGTGGATCCTCCAAGTATTTGGAGTACACAGACTCTCCTCACTGACTCTTAGCCTCTGTTGATTATAGTAGCATGAGCCTAATTTGAGACTCAATACATGAGAGGCATATACAGAGGAGTTCGCTTGAACCTCTCAAGTCTTCTCTGGAGTACACAGACTCTCTGACTCTTTCTATCTCTGTCCCAAATCTGGCTCGATGTTGCCTTTGCCTCTATAGGTCAGCTCAGCTTCTTCTCTCTACTTTCAACTTACTACCTATTGCTTTCTACTTTCTTACTTTTTCTCTATCAGTTTGTGTCTTTAAGGCCAATTTGCCTCCTAATTGTTCGTTTCTGCTTCTCGACTTTCCGGTTCCCTTGCCTCTGTCCATTTGAATCCCTTTGTCCTGTGTAATCAGTCATTGTATAATGCCTCACGTGGAGGTGGCCACCTATTTATAACAGATGAGTGTCATTTCTCTTGGAAATATTTGAAACGGCTGTTTTTTCCCTTAACTCCAAGAATGCCCGTGAAATAGGACCTTCTTCCAATGCATCGTCCATATTGGACTTCAAATATTTATGTGATCTTGCTTTATAACCTCATCAAATCTAGTCATCCACCAGAACGTGTCTCCTCCATTGATCTAGGGGCCTCGGATCCTATGGTTTTCGTCCATGTCAGGCAGATAAGTAACATGATGTTTAACAGTCTGATGTGAGCAGTTTTCTCTTTCTTCTGTCAGACGCATGGCAACCATTGTATGGCACCAAGAGGGACTCGATTGAAACCACTTACTGCGTGAAGCCCTTCTAATATCCTTTTGGTTTTTTTGGAATCCCACTTTTGATGAAATCAGAACAATATCTATTACATTTTATGATATTTCGGGTCCGGGTGCTTGCGACCTTTCCTTTTTGAGGGGTTTTCCCTTTATGATGGTCTTGAACCATTCTTCTTCTGCATCTGGCTGCGACATGTCCAAGATTATGACATACATAACATTCAACATTATTCATCGGAGGAGTAAAAGATTTTCTTTCCTTGGTTGTTGATGGGGTTGTCCTCTTATCTCCTTGTTGATTATTTTATATTTCCCATTAGAGTTCCTTGCCTCTCCTTATGAGCTAGATTCATCTTCAACATATTCATAAAAACCAAGGCCAGTTTTGATAGCAGGAGACCTTTGACTACTAAGAATATCATCCAAGATCTTAGTACTATCTTGAAATCGTAAGATCTTATCCTTTTCTTCTAAGTTATCTTTTAGAATATTTACCTAAACCTGATGTTGCTTCTCCTTTTCATGATACTGCTTCTTCATGTTTTCTTCAACTTTTCTTCCTTCTTCCAATTGATGTCTTAGTTCAAGAACTTCATTTTCTTGTTTTCCAAAAGCTTGGAGTAGTTCTTTTTCCTGCCTTTTTTATTCTTCAAGATATTCTTTTAGTGAGACGATCGTAGCTTAAAGACTTTCATAGTAACTAGATCTATCTCTGAGTTTCTTGATTGTTGTGCTTCTTTCATTGACTTCATTTCTTAATGATGTCACTTCATCCTGCAACTTTTGACATTGATCTTCCTTGTCCTTGAATAACTTCCTTACCTTGTTTCCTTCCTCTAGTTGAGCTTTTAGTTTGATAGCTTCTTCTTTGAAGGCACATTCCCTTTTGTTCAATAGATCTTGTTGATCTCTAATTTTGTCTGTAAGTCTTTTAAATTCTGCCTCTATTTGATATCTTT